>CM075985.1:36401313-36476579 GCA_038087875.1 Malacoraja senta | reverse complement strand
GTCCTCAGCAAAGAGCTTATAGCTCGCTATAGGATCTTTGGTCATCAGATCGCTGCGGGCTCGCTCAGGCCCCCGCGAGCTGCTGCCCCGCCCCTTCCTCTCTCTCCCTCTCTCCTCCCCCTCTCTTTCCCCTTCTCTCCCTCACCCTCTCCCCCTCTCTCACCCCCTCTCTCTCTCTCTCCCCCTCTCTCTCTCCCCTTCCTATCTCTCTCCTCCCTTCCTCTCTCTCTCTCCCCCCTTCCTCTCCCCCACCCCCTGCCCTCCCCCACACTCCCTCCCTTAAACCCCCTTCCACCCCTCCCCTATCCCTTTTCCTTCCCCCCTCTCAGTCCCATCTCCCCCTCTCTCTCCCCCCTCCCTCCCTCTCTCCCCCCTCCCTCCCTCTCTCCTCCTTCCTCTCTCTCTCCCCCACCCCCCTGCCCTCCCCCACCCTCTCTCTCCTCCCCTCTCCTCCCATCTCTCTCCCCCCTCCTCACCCACCCTCCCTCTCCTCCAACCCCTCTCCCTCTGTCTCTTGCCCTTCTGTCTCAGCCCCTCTCTCTCTGTCTCTCCCATTCTCTTACTACCCCCCCCCCCTCTCTAGACGCGCCTGCGAGTTGGGGGCTATGCATCAGTGGATAGGGCGGTTATGGGGTAAAAGGAGCAAATTAATAATATTAATATAATATCAAGGGGGGTAGTTAGCGTGTGTGCAGGGGAGGGGCAGTTAGTGTGTGTGAGGGTGGTTAGTGTGTTACGCCGCATGCTGCCCCGCCCCCAGCCACTCCACCCCCCCCCCCACAACCGCCCAATGGGGGAGCACTTGGTCTAGTATAATTTAAAACAGTGTGTGTGGGTTTGTATGTCGTCAATTTACTTTTGAAACGTATCTTCTTGAAAACCAGACATTGAAATGGGGACATTTTTACATATTTCAGTAGAGATTTTCCTTGTGATTTTAGAAATCCACTCCATTCCCGACTTTTTTATTTAAATTGTTGACCAATCTGACCTTTTTTTAAAATCTGTCTGCTGCCCAGCTGCTGACGTTACAATAACGGTGACATGTTTACCTATTCTGGTAGAAAATTTCCTTACGATTTCAAAACTCAACTCCTCTGTAAATTTGGTTCATTTCACGAGTTATTTGCTCAAATATATCACCAAACTGACATCTTTTTTTTAATATAACAGCTGCCCAACTGCTGACATCACAATGCCTTTCCTTGTGGCCCACCTCGCTCGTGCCCCCCCCCCCCACCGCAACTGCAGTTTTTGCAGAGTAATGCAGCTGCTGTCAACGCGCATACGCAGTATTCCACGAGTTATGTTACCCAACCCCCCCCCCCCGTACTTCAAAAGGCACAGAATGAACAAGAAAGTTCTGCAGATCCCGAGGTCACCGGCGCTCATTCCCTTCCCCCGCCCGCTCACTCCAGCTGCGGGTTTCCAGAGAATCAGGCTGGTTCTATCTCTCTCCGCTTTTTGCAGCCCACTCACTCGCCCGGCTCCCCTCCACCTACCCCCCCCCCTCTTCTCACCTCCTACCATCTCCGCCCTCCCTCTCTCCCTCTCCTCTCTACCCGTCACAGGGGACGACCTCTCCATCTCTCCGGCCCAATCGTCTGTAACGCTGATCGTCGGCAGATTGCTCCAGGCCGTGCTCAGGAGCCCCCTCTCTCTCTCCCCCCTCTCTCTCCCCCCCCCTCTCTCCCGCTCTCTCTCTCTCCCTCCCTCTCTTCCCCCCTCTCTCTCGCCGCCATCTCTCTCTCCCCCCTCTCTCCCTCACCCCTCTCCCCATCTCTCACCCCCTCTCTCTCTCTCCCCTCTCTCTCCCCCTTCCTATCTCTCTCCTCCCTTCCTTCCTCTCCCCCACCCCCTGCCCCTCCCTCCTTAAACCCCCTTCCACCCCTCCCCTACCCCTTTTCCTTCCCCCCTCTCAACCCCCATCTCCCCCTCTCTCTCCCCCTCCCTCCCTCTCTCCCCTCCCTTCCTCTCTCCTTCCTCTCTCTCCCCCTTACTCTCCCCCACCCCCCTGCCCTCCCCCACCCTCCCTCCCCTCTCTCCCCCCTCTCTCTCCTCCCCTCTCTCTCCTCCGATCTCTCTCTCCCCTCCTCACCCACCCTCCCTCTCCTCCACCCCTCTCCCTCTGTCTCTTGCCCTTCTGTCTCAGCCCCTCTCTCTGTCTCTCCCCATTCTCTCTCTACCACCCCCCCCCCCGCCCTCTCTAGACACGCCTGCGAGTTGGGGGCTATGCATCAGTGGATAGGGCGGTTATGGGGTAAAAGGAGCTAATTAATAATATTAATATAATATCAAGGGGGGTAGTTAGCGTGTGTGCAGGGGAGGGGCAGTTAGTGTGTGTGAGGGTGGTTAGTGTGTTACGCCGCATGCTGCCCCGCCCCCAGCCACTCCACCCCCCCCCCCGCAACTGCCCAATGGGGGAGCACTTGGTCTAGTATAATTTAAAACTGTGTGTGGGTTTGTGTGTTGTCAATTTACCTTTGAAACATATCTTCTTGAAAACCAGACATTGAAATGGGGACATTTTTACATATTTCAGTAGAGATTTTCCTTGTGATTTTAGAAATCCACTCCATTCCCGACTTTTTTATTAAAATTGTTGACCAATCTGACCTTTTTTTTTAAATCTGACTGCTGCCCAGCTGCTGATGGTACAATAACAGTGACATTTTTACCTATTCTGGTAGAAAATTTCCTTATAATTTCAAAAATCAACTCCTCTGTAAATTTGGTTCATTTCACGAGTTATTTGCTAAAATATATCACCAAACTGACATCTTTTAAAAAATATAATGGCTGCCCAACTGCTGACATCACAATGCCTTTCCTTGTGGCCCACTTCGCTCGTGCTCCACCCCCCCCCCCCCCCACCGCAGCTGCAGTTTTTGCAGATTAATGCAGCTGCTGTCAACGCGCATACACAGTTTTCCACGAGTTATGTTACCCAAACCCACCCCCCCCCCGTACTTCAAAAGGCACAGAAAGAGCAAGAAAGTTCTGCCGATCCCGAGGTCACCGGCGCTCATGCCCTTCCCCCGCCCGCTCACTCCAGCTGCGGGTCTCCAGAGAATCAGGCTGGTTCTACCTCTCTCCGCTTTTCGCAGCCCACTCACTCGCCCGGCTCCCCTCCACCTACCCCCCCCTCTTCTCATCTCCTACCCTCTCCTCCCTCCCTCTCTCCCCTCTCCTCTCTACCCGTCACAGGGGACGATCTCTCCGGCCCGATCGTCTGTAACGCTGATCGTCGGCAGATCGCTTCAGGCCTCCCTCGGTAGCCCCCTCTCTCTCTCCCCCTCTCTCTCTCTCCCCCCTCTCACCCCCTTTCTCTCTCCCCCCTCTCTCTCCCCCTCTTTCTCTCCCCCCTTTCTCCCTCTCTCTCCTCCCCCTCTCTCTCTCTCCTCCCTCCTCTATCTCTCTCCCCCTCCCTTCCCCCACCGCTCCCCCTCCCTTCCCCCTCTTCCCCGCAAACACGCGTTGGTGGAACAGACCCAACGGGTCTGCACTTGGTCTAGTGCATATTAAAACTCTGTGGGTGTGTGTGTGTGTGTCATTTCGCCTTTGAAACGCATCTCGAAAACCCAGATGCCAAAACGGGGAAATTTTTACATATTATGATTTTAGAATTTGGTCAATTATTTCCCTGACTTTTTAATTAAAATTGTTGACCAATCTGACTTTTTTTTATTTAATCTGACCGCTACCCAGCTGCTGACGTTACAATGGGTGAAATTTTTACGTTCTGGTAAAAATTTACCATATGATTTCAACTCCTCTTTAATTTGGTTAATTATTTCACGAGTTATTTACTAAAATGTATCACCAAGCTGACATTAAAAAAATATATAACGGCTGCCCAGCTGCTGACCTCACAATGCCTTTTCTTGTGGCCCACCTCGCTCGTGCCCCCCCCCCCGCCGCTCTGGATTAATGCAGCTGCTGTAACTGCGCATGCACAGTTTTCAACGAGTTACGTTACCCCCCCAGCCCAAAGGCGCAGAAAGAACGAGAAAGTTCTGCAGATCCCGAGGTCACCGGAGCTCACGCGCTGAAGAACTTTCTCTCTCCTCACGGCCGGCGCATCTTGTGAAGCCGCGCCCCTCCCACGCCCGCGCACTCCAGCTGCGGTTTTCCAGAGTCAGGCCGGTTTTCTCTCTCCACTTTTCGCAGCCCACTCACTTGCCCGGCTCCACTCCAAACCCTCCCTCCTCTTCTCACCACCTCCCCCTCCTCCCTCTCTCTCTCCCCTCTCCTCTCTACCCATCACAGGGGACGACCGCCTCTCCGTCTCCCCGCCACGATCGGCTGGTCACCCCGCTGCTTTCCACCGTCCTCAGATCGCTCTGGTCCACGCTCTGGCCCACGCCTGCCGCAGCCTAGCTCGGGCCCGGTGCCTGGTGGGAAGACCGGCTCTACGACCTGGGTAGGTGCTGCTTCTACCCCCTCCCCCTCTAGCCCCTCCCAGAGAGGGTGGAAGGAGGAGGAGAGGGGGCCCTCCCTCTCTAGGGAGTGGTGAATATTGAGACCTATGGGTGAGTGGTGGAGTGTTGGGTTTGAGAACCAGCCCACCCCAGTGATGCCGTGCCCCCCCCAAACCCCCAATCTCTACCCCCTCCCCTTCCCTCTCTACCCCCCCCCCCTCTCTAGCCTCGCCTGTGCAGTTGGGGGCTCTGTGTGAGTGGATAGGGCGGGGGATGGGGTAAAAGGAGCGAATTAATATTAATATAATATCAAGGGGGGGGGGTTAGTGTGTGTGGGGGTGGTTTGTGTGTTTGTGATGCCTAAGGCCCCTCCCCCCTTTCGCAACCGCGCATTGGGGGAACAGACCCAACGGGTCTGCACTTGGTCTAGTAAATTATAAAACTGATCTGATCTTTCGTTAGTTCGATTGCTATTCACATCTCCTCGAAAACCCGACGCGCTAATGGTGACATTTTTACATATTCCGGTAGAGATTTACCTCATGATTTCAAAAATCCCCTCATCTGAAAATCTGATACATTATTTCCTGAGTTGTTTACTAAAATTGTTCACCAATCTGACATATTTTAAAAATCTAATGTGTTGAAGTGAGCTGGATGACGTCACAATGCCTTTGCTCCGCGCAGCCTGCTGTGCACAGTTTTCTGCGTGGCCCAGTCGCACTTCCCACCCCCTCCCCCCACCCGCACCCCCACCCCACCCCACCCCGGCTCTGGATTGAAGCCGATGACGAGTTACATTAACCCCCCTCCACTCTCCTCCCTCCCCCCTCCTCCTCTCCCCTCTACTCTCTTCCCCCTTCCTCCCCTGTCCCCCTCCTCCCCTCTATTCTCTCTCCCCCTGCCTCTCCCCCTCCCCCTCCCCCTCCCCAAGCCCCGGCCGCATTCCAACCCCACACTCCTGACACCTGGGTACCCAGTATAGAGAGGGGAGGGATCTCCCCGTCCGTTTGCTCCTGGGCCCGGTCAAGACGGCCACCTGCGGGTCCAGGCAGCCGACGGCCGCAGCTGGGTCGACCGCCCGCCCCTCCCCCGGGCCCACGCCCACGCGTCCTCTGAGAGGGAACACGCAGTGTCCACTAACGCTGGGTGCCGCAGGGGGTCGAGCGCTACGTTGATAAAGTTGTCGATACATCAACTCGATGATTGCCTGCTTGCAAACTGTCAACATAGACAGTCCCTGATTGGGTCTATAGGAGGGTTGCACGTAAGGTCATCGGGTCAAAGGGCGTGACACACGGAGCAGCTCAATCCATGTGGAGGACATGGCAGCTTCCGGCACACACTGTTAATACACGGAACGCGTACCTTCTTACCTGTTAAAAACCGCTAAAATTGTCATTTGTGCGTGCTGGCATTGAAAGCGGGAAGGTTTGCTCTGAACCCGAGCACCAAGGTGTAAGCGGCTGAAGGAGCGCATCCCTCGGGACAGCCCCCACTCTCCCCCTGGGGTCAGCATTGTCCGGCCACGGCTGCCCTCCGCCCCGTCTCCCTCTGTGGGCTGACTGTCACGGGGCTATGGGTCGGCAGCGCCCACACACGGGGCTGGGGTGGAGCGGGGCCGCGGCTCCAGGCAACCTCAGCTGTAGCAGAGTTGCGGACGGTCCGCACCCCCCCTCCCCCTCACTTCCCCCCACTCCCCCTTCTCTCTCCCGCCCTCCCCCCCTCACTCCCCGTCTCTGTATCTGCCTTTCCACCCCTCTGCCCTCCCTCCACCTCACCCCTCGCCCCCCACTCCCATCTCTCCCTTCTCTCTCTCCCCTTCCACCCCTCTGCCCTCCATCCACCTCACCCCTCCACCTTTCCCCTCCCCCTCCATTTCCCTTACCCTCCCCTCTGCCCCCGCTCCACCCCTCCCCACCTCCTGCCCCTCTCCCCCTCCCTTTGCCCGTTCTCCCCTCCTCCCGCCCCCTCAGCACCTCCCCCACACCTCCCTCCCCTTCCTTTGCACCCCCTCTCCCCTTCCCCCCTCCCCACCCTCCCTTCCCCCCTCTCCCCTCCCTCCCTTCCCCCACCTCCATTCCCCTCTCTCCCCCCCTCTTCACTCCACCCTTCTCCCCCTCCACCCCTCCCCCCTCCATCCTCTCTCTCCCCTTCCCCCTCACCTGTGTGTGTGGGGCGTGATTAGTGTGTGTGTGACGTTGCAGCCCCCCCTCCCCCCCGCAACGGCCCGTTGAGGGGACGGGACTCAACGGGTTCCCCTTGGTCTTGTAAGATATAATATATAAAATAGCCTTATGTCTATTTTTCTCTTTACTTGCCTCTCTTTCATTTCCTGTCTGCTCCCCCTGAACACATTGCTGTAGTCAGATTATCCACCCCCCTTACGGTCTTTGTTCATTTCTAAGACATGCCACATACTTGTTGCATCACGGATCTCCGTACCTGCCTGACTGAAACATTCTGACCACTGCCCAAATTGACAATATTTCTCGGGCAAGGGATCTGATTGCATCCTGGACCAAATGGTTTGAGTTGCTCACCCTTATTTAATGCCTTGTGATATTTGCAGCACATGCTCCATCTCAACAAGTGTGGGCAAGGTTCGTCAGGGTGCAGCTGCTAAATACAGTTGTATTCCCTGTTGGGGATGTCACTGATGTGCATTATCTCCCATATGGTGCAGCTACACCACATCACCTGTCCTACACTCCATATCAAATACTGATTCATATTTGTAATTAGTCTTTATACTTTCGAGATACAGCATGAAAACAGGGCCTTTGGCCCACCAAATCCGTGCTGACCCCGTACACTAACACTATCCCACACACTGGGGACAATTTACAGAAGCAATTAACCTACAAACCTTATATCTGGAGTGTGGGAGGAAACCGGAGCACCTGGAGAAAACCCACACGGTCACAAGCAGAAAGTACAAACTCCATACAGACAGCACCCACAGTCGGATCAAATCCATGTCTCTGATGCTGGAAGGCAGCAACTCTACTCCTACTAATTTATCAGTCAACAATGGGCCATTATGGACACCACCCTTCCTGTGGGCATCTGTTGCTGGTCCTCTTGTTCTGACCTCTATCTTTCAGTCTGAAGAGGGGTTCAGACACAAAATGTCACCTATTCCTTTTCTCCAGAGATGCTGCCTAACCACTGAGTTACTCCAGCATTTTATGTCTATCTTCGCCAAGTGCTAACTCCCTTTACTCAATTACTGCCTATTTGGGTGGTAATTAGTTGGTCAGCACATATTTTTGGAATTGGGCAAGAAAATTATCAATTTTCACGACATAAGGTAAGCTCCACTCATTCCCATGTTGTTGATTGCAATATAAATATCACAACTGGATCCTAATCACTATCCAATTTTGTTCAAGCTGGTTTGGAACATCCTAACTCTGACCCTTTTCATAATGTGGGACTCAATCCTATTCACAAAGGGTGCTTTCTGCCTCAAAGTGCCGTGGGATTGACATAAATTGGCAAGACAACACATTCTGTAAAGAATTGATAAACTTCCAAAGGAGTAGGAAAAAATACCCAACATATAAAAGGAAAATATAAAGCTATTATCATCATGTCCTAAGGACGAGGGAAGGTCTTTAGACCATTTATAACCAGTTATTGAAAGTGAGGTTAATTATGCAGGCCATGTCAAAGCAATGGTCAACACTTCCGGTGGCGCCATGAAGTGGTGAAGGCGCAGCATTGAGCTCAGCTCCCGCTAAAATCGACTATCAGACTCCAGCTTCAAGAAGACTTGGAAGCTCTTGAAACAACAACTGAAAGCTCAGAAGAAGAGTCTGATTCTCAACAAGCAGTATCCGAAATGGCTACAAGAGGAGAGACAAAAGAGAAATAGAAGGAGAAAGAGATGAAGCAGTGGGAACAAACGGTAATCTTACCAAAGATCTTACCAAAGATCTCACTAAGGAATTCTCCAAAATGCTTACCAGTATGAATAATACATTGGAGAATAATCTCTCTAAAATGGAGGTTAACCTGTCTAAGAAAATTGATACTGCACGTGATGAATCAAAGGAACAGTATGACTCTTTGAAGCAGCAGTTCATGGACCTGGATCAGAGGACAACACAAGAATTTGCGAGAATGGAATATGATTATAATAAGAAAATTGATGAGCTGACTGAAGGAGTCGATAAGTCGATAGAAGATATGAAGGTTGAAATACTTGAGATGTCTCAGGAAATATCGACCCTGAAAAAAGAATAGGGTGCTAATCGGGAGCAATTGAATAAACTGACTGATAAATGTCAAGATTTGGAAGCTAGGTCAAGGAGACAGAACTTAAGGATTATAGGAGGGACAAGAGTATGGAATTCTAATGACCGAACTTGTCACTAAAATACTCAAAGATGTCTTTAAGCTGAAGGAAACCCCGAGGATTGATGTGGCACATCGGGTAGGTCGCTTATGAAGAGAAACAAATGCTCCCCCAAGACAGGTCATTGTGAAATCTTTGGACATTTCAACCCTGGAAAAACTCATGAAGATGGTACCGCATGGGGAGAGGCTCACATTTGATGGAGAGACTGTCAGATTCTACAGGGACTATTCACGCGAAATATTGGAGAAAAGGAATCAGTTTAAAAGAGCAAGTAGTATTCTGCAAGGACAACCTAATGTGAAATACGGGGTGGTGTATCCAGCGAAGATGAAGATTACACACAACTCTACGCAGCGCGCTTTCACGGATCCGGATTTGGCATTTAATTACGCACAAGAAATTGTAAAGAAAATAGAAAAAAGAGAAGTGAAGGTCGATGATTAAACTTTTTAATGGAAAACTGTGCTGTAATTAAGATGGCGGAACTGCTCAAGACATTAACCAGACAGGCTTATCTGTCAGGAATGTGTTTTCAACGACAGAGCCCTGGTTTCACCTTGAACGGATAAGTGGAAGAGAAACAAGTGGAAAGATGACATTTTGAAGTAATGCGATCAGATTCGAAAGAAATTCAAAGGAAATTATGGACTTAAGAAATGTTTTAATTAATACAGTATATACGTAATGTAAAGAATTAACTAACCATATAAACTTAATATTACTAATTGATGGTTATGCTATTATACTAATATTATACTAATATGATTAACCAATGTATTAACTAATGGATTTTGGGGGATAAGGGACCTATAGAGGGTTAGATGGTTATTACTAACAGATAAATAATTTTAATAAAGCTGAAAGGAAATGAAATATAATTTAGGATGTATACTAACACATTACAATTAATGAAAAGGGGTATAAGAATATTATAACATCATAAACCTGTGGGAAACAGAGAGGCGTTAATGATTTGGAAAAGTTCCAGAGGTTTGGGCTGGAAGACGGTTGTAATTAAGATAAAGAAATTTAACCCTTGAAACAGGCTGGTAATTAAGGGGAAGATGAACAAATTTGGGTACAGGGACAGGGCCTGTTTCTATGTCTTATTATTCCACGACTCTGTGATATTGAGCAAGCACCATAGAAAGTTTAAAATCTGGGTACATAAGAGAATACTTGAAATAGTACAGATGATGATAACTTTCTATTGATTAAACTTTTTTTTGTTTTATTCGGCCTGACCGGATACATTTTTTCTAATGATTTTTTTTTGATATATTAAGATGAAACGGCATGTAGTCATAAATGACATTGTATCTAGGGGGCTGAGCTCAATGTATAATTCCAACTACGGAGGTCAATCAATTTTTGGCCATCATAGATGGCATCTTGTATTTAAGGTATCACTTTTTTGATACCTTAAACTTACTTTTTTTTTGTATTCACTTTTATGTGGTTTATCCAATAATCTTTCTTTCTTTCTTTACTATTTCTCAACACACTTTTCTTTTTTTCTCATGGAGGTTCAATATACGGAGGAGAGGTAAATAACGTCAGAAGTATGGGACGATACCCACATACCCAAAAACCTGAGGTACTTAACTACACCACATGAAGCAAAATCACCAAAACCAATTAACAATGCAAGATAATAGGAAAAAAAAGAATGGAGGATACACATTCTGTAGTTGGAATATTAGGGGTGCGAATGATCCAATTAAAAGGGGCAAGATTCTGGCCCAGTTAAAATCTTTAAATGTGGACATAGCTTTTCTGCAAGGAACTCATACGAAACTACAAACACAGATGAGACTGAGGGCAAACTGGATAGGCCAAACTTATCACTCGTCATTTACTGCTAAAGCTAGAGGAACGGCTATTATTATTCGGAAAGGTATACCATTTATATTAAAGAATACTATGTCTGATAAAGAAGGAAGGTACACGATAGTGGCGGGAGAAATTTATTCTACACCACTGACTCTGATAAATATCTATGCTCCAAATTTTGATAACCCCCAATTTTTAAAGAAAATTATGGATATAAAAGATATAATTATCAAAATGTAATACTAGGGAGGGACTTTAACTGTGTTATAGATTCATATTTAGACAAATCAAAAAAATTAAGGAAGGGTAGCGTCAAATCCAAGTCTAGTGAATTCTTAAACACAAATATAAAAAACACTAATATAACAGATGTAAGGAGAAAAGTTAATCCAACCGGAAGGGAATACTCGTACTACTCATCAGTACACAAAACCTATTCAAGAATTGATTATTTTTTAGTGGATACAAAATTAATACCATATACGATTAATCCTAAATATCACAATAGTATTATCTCTGATCACTCCCCATTGACTTTTACTTTAAAATTTGAGGGAATGCCAGGTATAAAATCTTTTTGGAGATTTATCACACAAATAGCTAATAACTCACAAGGTTACGAGTATTTAAAACAGCAAATGAATTTTTTTTTTGAGACAAACGAGACACCAGGTATTTCACCATCTTTATTATGGGAATCCTTTAAGGCATTCATCCGTGGAGTTATAATTTCATATCAAAGTTTTCAAAATAAAAAAAATATGACTGAACAATGGACGTTAGAAAAGGAAATTAAACTATTAGAATTAGGTAACGCAAAAGACCCAACTATAGATAAACATAATAAGATTACATTATTGAAATTTAAACTTAATCGAATATTATCGGCAAGAGTAATAAGATTATTTCAGATCACAAAACAAGTACAGTTTGAATTTGGTGATAAACCACATAAACTTCTATCACGACAATTGAAGAAACAAGAAAAGGAAAAAACGATTATTAAAATCAAATCAGAGAATGGGGAACTATTAACTTTACCTAAGGACATTAATAAAAGGTTCGCTCAATTTTATCAAAACTTATATACATCTAAAACTAAAATAGAAGACAATAAAATTATAAATTTTTTAGATAATTGTAATTTGCCAAAATTGGATATCTTAGAACAAGAGGAATTAGGAGCACAGATCACAAGTGAAGAAATAAGAGAAACAATAAAAGAACTGAAAAATGGGAAGACATCAGGGCCAGACGATTTTAATAATGAATTTTATAAAAGATTTCAGGAGTTAATGGTCCCACGATTACTTAAATTATACACGTATGCTTTTACCGAAAAGAAATTACCAGAAACATTAGCAGAATCTACAATTATGCTTATACCAAAAAAAGATAAAGATTTAGAAGATCCGGGCTCGTACAGCGCTATATCACTTTTAAATACAGATCAGAAAATTTTAGCAAAGACTTTAGCAAGAAGATTGAGTAAATATATGAATAAATTGATAAACCCGGACCAAACGGGGTTTATACCTAAAAGACAATCATCTAATAATTTGAGACGACTTTTTAATATAATGTATTCACATAAAGTGGAAAAGGAAGACTTATCAGTTATATCTTTGGATGCAGAGAAAGCATTTGATCAGGTAGTGGCAGTATTTATACATAGTACTCCAAAAATGTAATATGGGAGATAATTTTATTAGATGGGTAAAATTACGATATGATAAACCGATGGCAAGAATATGTTGTCTCCAATAATAATATGTTGTCTCCAACTAATAATATGTTGTCTCCAAAATTCCAATTATCACAGGGCAATAGGCAGGGATGTGTTTTATCACCCCTGCTATTTGCCCGTATGATAGAGCCTTTGGCTGAAAGGATAAGAACACATCCGAATATTCAGGGATATAATACTAAGGACTCTAATAACAAAATGTCATTACATGCGGATGATATACTTTTATATATTAGAAATTCACAAACGAGTATCCTGAATTTACTAAACGTAATAGAGGAATTTGGTTCTTTTTCTGGATATAGAATAAATTGGAATAAAAGTGAAATTATGTCATTACAGCCCCAGAAAGCGAATCACCTATTAAAATTTCCATTTAAAATTGCAACGGAAAAATTTAAGTATTTGGGTATTCAAGTTACTAGAAGATATAAATTTATTTAACGCTAATTTTAGTCCTTTATTAAATAAATTGAACGCTCTGATTAAATTTTGGAAAACGCTCCCATTATCATTAATTGGCAGAATAAATGCTATAAAAATGATAGTTCTACCACAAATAATATACTTATTTCAATCCATACCAATATATATACAAAAATATATATTTTTTAAATTAGACTCTAATATTACTAATTTTATATGGGACTATAAAGCACATAGAATTAAAAGAAACCATTTGTGCAAACCTAAAGATGCACTGCCTAATTTTTTATATTATTATTGGGCAGTGCATATTAAGAATATAATTTATTGGTTGGATTGTCCTTCTCAACAGATGGAATGGATAAGAATGGAGAAAGAGGATTGTTCCCCGTACAATTTAGGAGCGATCCTCTTCTCCCCGATAAAATTGAATAATACATTATATAAGAAGAATCCAATTATACATAATATAATTTGAATTTGGAAACAAATAAAATTAACTTTAAAATTAAGAAACTTATCATCATTAACACCAATAGTGAATAATCCGGTATTCAAACCATCTTTTATGGATAAAACATATAGACAATGGGAAAGATTGGGAATTAAAAATGTGGCTGACATGTATGAAATGGGAAATTTATTATCATTTCAACAATTAAAATCAAAATGTAATCTGAATAACAATCAATACTTGAAATATTTACAGATATGTGACTTTATGAAAAAAGATATACCAAGATTACAGAGCATAATGTTAGACCCACTGGAAGAAGCAATGAATATTAAGGCGGATTCACAAAAATTAATATCATATTTATATAATAATATTCTTAACAGAGAATTGCCATCAACAGAGGCAATTAGAGAAGACTGGGAAAAATAATTAATGGCAAAAATTTCTAAAGAAACATGGGAAAGGTATTTGATATATATACATAAATGTTCGATTAACGCTAGACACAATTTAATTCAATTTAAAATATTACATAGATTATATTATTCAAAAATTAGGTTGAATAAATTATATTCAAATATTTCTCCCCTCTGTGATAAATGTCTTTCTCAAAATGCCAATATCACACACTCTTTCGTTTTACACAAAACTTCATAAATTTTGGTGTGATATATTTGATATATTCACAAGTTTATTTAAGATAAAAAATGGAACCTAATACTGTAATGATTATATTTGGAGTAATAGGAGATGGGAACAAATTAAATATATCCCAAATTTCATTTTTTAATTATGGTTTAATAACAGCAAAAAAAATCATACTTAAATTTTGGAAAAATGCTACTATACCAACACTCAAAATGTGGATTGGTAATATGTTGGAAACTGCCGGCCTGGAAGAAATAAGACTCCTCCTAATAGACAAACAAGACCAATTCTTAACGAATTATGGAATTAAAAATATGGGACAACTTTATAAGGAAGGCACCTTTCTGACATTTCAGGAGTTGCAACAGACTTATGGACTTCGAGGAAATGATTATTTCAGATATCTTCAACTTAGAGATTATGTAAAATCGAACTCTCAAAATTTTCGAATTAGAAATTCAGAAATTCTTGATGAATGTTGGAACAAACATCCTAATACAGAAAAATTAATATCTTATATATATAATATCTTATTAGACAGTGACATTCCTTCGACGGACTTACACAGACAAACATGGGAAAAAGAATTAAATCAAATAATAACGAAAGATACTTGGGAAGAAAGTTTGCAACACATACATCAATGCTCACTAAACGCCAGACATTCTCTAATACAATTTAAAGTAATACATAGGTTACATTATTCAAAAACAAAACTACATAAAATTTTTCAACATATCTCACCTATATGTGATAAATGTCAACATTTAGAAGCTACATTATCTCATATGTTTGCAAACTGTATAAAAATTAAAAAATTCTGGGTAAATATTTTCAGTATAATATCTAAAGTAACTGACACACAATTGGACCCAGATCCAAAATTAATAATACTCAGAATATTAGAATTAAATCAAACATTTAGAACAACACAAAGAAACTTTATTGATTATAGTTTAATAACAGGAAAAAAATTAATTCTAAAATTTTGGAAAGGCCCTACGGCCCCCACAATCAAAATGTGGATTATAGAAATGACGGAGACCTTAAACGTGGAAAGAATCAGATTTTCCCTGTTGGACAAACAGGAATTATTCGTAGGAACATGGTCTCCTTTTATTGATTACTTAAAGGGTCAGAATAGTTCAGCACAGGAACCTGACTAGCACTCGGGCTAAAGAATGGATGAAATGCTATACTCTGAAATGTACGAATATATCTCGAATGAAGTTTTTTATTTTAATAAATTTTTCCATTCTTCTTTAACTATTTTTCTTTTTTTTTTCTTTTTGTTTTTTTATTTGTTTTTTATTCTTTTTCTCTTTCTTTTCTTTCTTTACTTCATCTATCTCTTTAGTTCTATCTAGTTTAAAAAAAAAAGGCAAAAGGTATTGGAGACAATGTAATAATAATTGACAATATTATCAATTTTAAAATGTTAGACTGTAATGATGTAAATAGGTTGTGTACTTATCTCCAATAATAAAAAATATTTAAAAAAAAAAAAAAAAAGATAAAAAATGGAACCTAATACTGAAATGATTATATTTGGAGTAATAGGAGATGGGAACAAATTAAATATATCCCAAATTTCATTTTTTAATTATGGTTTAATAACAGCAAAAAAAATCATACTTAAATTTTGGAAAAATGCTACTATACCAACACTCAAAATGTGGATTGGTAATATGTTGGAAACTGCCGGCCTGGAAGAAATGAGACTCCTCCTAATAGACAAACAAGACCAATTCTTAACGAGTTGGTCTCCATTTATTGACTTTTTGGATTCATGTGGTGCAACAGTATCGTAACAATTAAAATTTTTGGGTACGGGCGAAAAATGATCAAGAATATAAAAAAGCATCGACTTGTGGCGAGGGAGAATCTCCTTTCTGCTTCACTTTCCTACTTATTTCTTTTCTTTACTTCACACTCACTAGACCTTCCTCTATTCTTTACTACTTCTTTCTTTCTCATTTCTTTCTAAAAAAAAAAAGGGAAGTTGTACAAAGAATGTTAAAATAATTTTGGGAACCTGTAAAAAAGGTACCACTGTAATGTAATGTACTTCTAATAAATAAAAATATTTTAAAAAAATAATAATAAAAAAAGCACTGCCATCGCGTCGTTTGAGCACTTTTACTTTTGTGAGGTGGAATAACTGAAATAAAATTTAATGAATGTTTAAAAAAAAGAAGGAAAAAAAAGCAATGGTCAAGAAAGCACACCAATGCTTCTACATCCTGAGAAGGCGTAGGAAGTTCGTCATGTCCTCAACAACTCACCAACATCTAGATATGCTGTAGAAAGCATTTTATCGGGATGCATCACAGCATGCTTTGAGAACAGCCTCATCCAAGACCACAAGAAATCGCAGAGAATTTTGGATGTAGCCCAGACAATCACACAAAACAGTCTTGACTCCATTTACACATCACGCTGCCATGGCCAAGCCAGCATAATCAAGGCCGAGTCTCACCCTGGTCACTCCCTCAGGCAAGAGGTACAGAAGTGTGAAAACTCACACCTCCAGATTCAGGGACAGTTTCTTCCCAGCTGTTATCAGGCAACTGAATTGTTTTATCAACAAATAGAGAGCACTCTGACCTACCATCTACTGGACTTTAACAATCCCCCCCCCCCCACGCCCTATTTTCTGCCACTCACCTACACCAGGAGCAATAGAGGGTCAAATAATGTATCAATCCAGAAAGAAACTGAAAGGCCTGTCTCACGAGTCTGCGGTCATTGGCGGCGAAACGGGAAGAATCTGCCGCCATAGACCGCGCACTCGTGAGAACGTACAATTCCGGGGCCGTGCGGCGGTGTTCCCAACACCGCACGGTGCTAAAATAAAACCGACAATGTTGAAAACAATAATCTTACCGCACACCCTCCACCAGTGATGCACGAGTGCGGCACGGCCGCCCGCACGGGCCGCCGCCAGTGTGGCTCGAGCGCCGTGCGTCAAACCTCCACTGCCACAGCATCCGCCAGTGAGGCACGTGTGCGGCATGGCCGCAGGCACAGCCACCGCTACAGCGCCGCGATCAGGACGGCCGCCGCCACAGCCGCCGCTTGTGAGTCACGTGCGGCGGGCCGACGTCATCGCAGTCGGCCCGCCCTTTTTTTTACTTACCGCAAGCACGTGGGACCCGCCGTGTTTGAATTACTCGGCCCCCGCGCAGCATCCGTGCAGCGCTCCAGTGGATAGGCTCGGCGTTCTCGCCGTTGCCGTGCGATCCCCGCTACCGGCGACGCCGCGCTTCACCGCCGATGACCGCAAACAGGTAAGACAGAGCCTTGAAGCACCCATGATCAGGATTGAAACTGCCTGTGGCTTTTATTCTCATCCTAGTTTTAGTTACAGAACATTGTTTCGTACAACGTCAGCACTAGCCAGATAAAAATAAAGAAATAGAAGCAAAATGTACTTCTTCCTGTGGTGCAAAGATATGATTTAATACAAGCTTGCTCTTATTAATCATTGATCATTTGGGCTGTTTTACCTCAGTAATTTTAAATCACACTTGCTGCTTTCATCTTTGTTCGAGGCGTACCATGGACCTATCCCCAAACTCTGCCTCTGCTACATCGACAACTGCATTGGTGCTACCTCCTGCACCCACACACAACTCACTGACTTCATCCATTCTACCACTAACTTCCATTCGGCACTCAAATACACCTGGACCATTTCCGCCATTTCCGCCATTTCTAGACCTCACTATCTCCATCGCAGGTGATAGACTACTGACCGACATCTACTATAAACCCACTGACTCCCATGGCTATCTGGACTACACTTCTTCCCACCCTGCTTCTTGTAAGGACCCCATCCCCTACTCCCAATTCCTCCGTCTACGCCGCATCTGCACCCAGGATGAGGTGTTCCACACCAGGGCATTGGAGATGTCCTCATTCTTTAGGGAATGGGGGTTCCCCTCTTCGACTATAGATGAGGCTCTCACCAGGGTCTCTTCTATACCCCGTAACTCTGCTCTCACTCCCCATCCCCCCACTCGTAACAAGGACAGGGTCCCCCTTGTCCCCAACTTCCACCCTACCAGCCGTCACATACAACAAATAATCCTCCGACATTTTCGCCACCTTCAACGGGATTCCACCACTGGCCACATCTTCCCATCTCTTCCCCTGTCTGCTTTCCGCAGAGACCGCTCCCTCCGTAACTCCCTGGTCAATTCGTCCCTTCCCACCCAAACCACCCCCTCTCCTGGCACTTTCCCTTGCAACTGCAGGAAATGCTACACTTGTCACTTTACCTCCCCCCTTGACTCCATTCAAGGACCCAAGCCGTCTTTCCAGGTGCGGCAGAGGTTCACCTGCACCTCCTCCAACCTCATCTATTGCATCCATTGCTCTAGGTGTCAGCTGCTCTACATCGGTGAGACCAAGCGTAGGCTTGGCGATCGCTTCACCCAACAGCTCCGCTCGGTTCGCAATAACCAGCCTGATCTCCTGGTGGCTCACCACTTCAACTCCCCCTCCCATTCCGAATCTGACCTTTCTGTCCTTGGCCTCCTCCATGGCCAGAGTGAGGCCCACCATAAATTGGAGGAGCAGCACCTCGTATTTCGCTTGGGTAGATTACACCCCAGCGGTATGAACAATGACTTCTCTAATTTCAGGTAGTCCCTGCTTTCTCCTCCCCTTCCCAGCCCTCCCTCAACCCACTGTCCTCCGCTTCTTCCTTTCTTCTCCCCCCCCCCCACCCTCACATCAGTCTGAAGAAGGGTCTCGACCCGAAACGTTGCCTATTTCCTTCGCTCCATAGATGCTGCCTCACCCGCTGTGTTTCTCCAGCATTTTTGTCTACCTGCTGTTTTTTAACCTCTTTTGCTGGGAGAGTACTCATTAATTGTCCTGGGACTTTGGGGGGGAAAAAACAAATTAAAGATTTTGTTAGGTTTCTGGTATTTATTGAAATATGTTAATTACAAACCTGTAGCCAAAATACAAAGACGAGGCAAATCCATCTATAAAACATATAAACTGCAATGCTTTAACAAAAAACTTACATTGAAAATAGCATAAATCTTTTTTGCTAATACATAGTATCGTCCTTTAATAACCAATAATTGAAAACTGATACATAGCTCCAATTATTTAATAATGCTAATAACTTGCCATTACAACAGGTTTACAGGTCATTTACAAGTTACATAAACTAAGCATAAGTAGGCACAGCTGGTTAACATTCATTAAAAGCACAGTGCATAAAACGCAAGGTACAAGAAAAGATTATATATTTATTGCCAACTTCATTATAAAACACTGGGAACAAAACTAATTATAAACACATATAAAAGGTATTTAATCTATACTTCATAATATGATTGACAACTTCATACCAATGATGCAAGATCACTGATAAAAATAACAGCTGATTATTGCCTGACATTTTGGTATTTAATTGGTCCCTTTTGATCCTTCAATAAGGCAGTATCATGATTTATGGGTGTTTGATGAAAGCAGCAAAGGAGAAATTCCATCCAAACTAGGCATTGGAATTGGCATGTGTCCGTTAACCAAGCTTGGGAACTGCAGGCAGGAAAATGGGACAAAATTAAAATGACCTTAATGCTCAGAGCAATGGCAGCAGATTAAAAAAAACACATAGGAATTTACCGAACCCTGACAGCCACACGTTCAAACCCACTGTCCCATCGCAACAAGGTGCAATATCGAAGTCCCACCAATTACACCATCTCCTGACTCTAGAATACAGTAGTTTCTGCTCAAAGTGATGAAGGGCAGCACGCCGTCATCTAACAATGCCCAATAGATCCAATAGATCCAACGAGGTTCAGGAATAAAATATACAACACATTCAGGTGGTATAGCACCACCACCACCACTGGCATTGCACCATCTCACTTTTCGCCAGGCATTTTGTTGTAATGTTAACAGTCACTTTCCTCTCCTCTCTCGCTACCTCATCTCCATTTCTCTCTCCCCTAATCTCTTTCTTCTCACTCTGACTCTCTGCATCTTTCTCCCAGTTTCCCTCTCTCATGCCCACATCTCTACTGTCTCTCCCCCATAGTTTGCCTCTGTGCCCTTCTCTTATTTTTCCTATCTCTTTCCCCCTTTTTCTCTCTCTCCCTCTCCCTCCATATCTCTCTCTTCCTCTCTACCCACAACTCTCTCCCAGATCTATCTCAGCACCAAGTCCCCCCACCACCCCCCTCTCTCCCATATCAACTCTTGCCTATCAGCCATCAAATCTTGGATGCAACTCAACTTCCTTAAATTAAACAGTAGCAAAACAGAATTTCTCCTCATTGGCTCCAAATCAACACTCACTAAAATCAACAACCCCACTCTCACTATCGACGGCACCACTGTCTCCCCATCTCCTCAGGCACGCAACCTTGGCGTGATCCTTGACTCAACCCTCTCCCTTGAGCCTCACATCCGCCATGTTGTCAAAACATCATTTTTTCACCTCCGCAACATTGCAAAAATCAGATCGTCTCTCACACCCCCCGCTGCTGAAAGACTCATCCATGCCTTCATCTCCTCCCGACTGGACTACTGTAACTCTCTTCTTTTCGGAATCAATTCCAGCAGCATCAAACGACTCCAACTGGTCCAGAATGCAGCCGCCCGACTCATTACCCACACCAACTCCTGGCACCACATCACCCCAGTTCTCAAAGAACTTCACTGGCTTCCCATTTCCCACCGGATCACCTACAAAATCCTGGTCCTCACCTACAAAGCCCTCAACAACCTGGCCCCCCCCTTATCTCATTGACCTCCTCTCCCCCTACTAACCCTCACGGTCCCTCAGATCCATATCAGCTGGTCTCCTCTCCACTCCGAATTCAAACCTCTGCACCTTTGGAGGCAGAGCCTTCTCCAGGGCAGCTCCCAGGCTCTGGAATTCCCTCCCACAACCGGTCCGAAATTCTGAGTCCCTCACCATCTTCCAGTCCCGCCTCAAGACCCATCTCTTCACATCTGCATACCCTTAGTCCCATGTTCCCCTCCCCTCTGTCTTACTGCTCTATTTTGTTTTGTTTATTCCTGACTCTCAATTGTAAAGCGACTTTGAGTCCTGAAAAGCGCTATATAAAATAAATCTATTATTATTATTATTATTATTATCTCCCTCCCTTCTCACTCACACCATTCTCCCTCCCGCCCGTCCCTCATTCTCTCCCCTCTCTCATTCTCCCTCTCCCTCTCCCTCCCGTCTCTGTGTACCAGCATCATAAATGAATTGCACAATGGGAAATATATATGTCATCGGCTTTTTCATTGTTTCATTCAGTTCACACTTCCTTAAACTGAGTTAACTGCTGAGAACATTTCAAGCTGCGTAGCACAGAAAAGGAGCTCTGACACCCTCTTGTGCAAGCGTGAAATTCACAAATGAGGAATTTAGAGGAGAAATTAATTAATTTACCAAATTAAGAAAACAATTTGATAAATTAATTTAAGAAAACATTGACACAAGTTTGGAATCAATGACTACCTTAAATGAAAGTGCACAACGTTTCACATTAAGAACTGGAATCTTTGGCTATGAACATCATCATCTGTCAATTGAGATGAATTTGTGGAACACAATTTGTGGAGTAACTCAGCGGGTCAGGCAGCATCTCTGGAGAACATGGCTAAGCGACGTTTTGAGTCAGGACCCATCTTCAGATCATATCTTCTTATCCATGTCCTCCAGCAATGCTGACTGATCTGCTGAGTTACTCCAGCACTTTGTGTTCTATGCAACATTCCAGCATCTGCAGTTCCTAATTTGTGATTAAATTTAGATTACCACTTTGAATTAGCAGCCTCACGAGAGACATAATTCACCTTGATATTAATAAGCACATACCTGAAATAAGGAGCCTGGTCCCTGTAGTCTGGCAGGACTCAAGGGAGCCACTGGACTTAGTGTACTCCAAAAATGAATACTGGAGAGTAAGGGGCTTGGTGTCAACAGAATCCCACTGGGCGTCTATAAATGTAAGAAACATGACAATTAGACAGATGAATGGTGCAGGCAAAGGAGATCAGTTTAATTTGCATCACATATTTCGCTATACATTGTCAAAGTGAAGCCCAGTGCAAATTGGAGGAACAGCACCTCACATTTCGCTTGGGCAGCTTACACCCCAGCAGTATGAACATCGACTATTAACTTCAAGAAACCCTTGCTTTCCCTCTCCATCCCCTCTCCCTTCCCAGTTCTCCCACCAGTCCTACTGTCTCCAACTACATTATAGAAACATAGAAATTAGGTGCAGGAGTAGGCCATTCGGCCCTTCGAGCCTGCACCGCCATTCAATATGATCATGGCTGATCATCCAACTCAGTATCCCGTACCTGCCTTCTCTCCATACCCTCTGATCCCTTTAGCCACAAGGGCCACATCTAGCTCCCTCTTAAATATAGCCAATGAACTGGCCTCGACTACCCTCTGTGGCAGAGAGTTCCAGAGATTCACCACTCTCTGTGTGAAAAAAGTTCTTCTCATCTCGGTTTTAAAGGATTTCCCCCTTATCCTTAAGCTGTGACCCCTTGTCCTGGACTTCCCCAACATCGGGAGCAATCTTCCTGCATCTAGCCTGTCCAACCCCTTAAGAATTTTGTAAGTTTCTATAAGATCCCCTCTCAATCTCCTAAATTCTAGAGAGTATAAACCAAGTCTATCCAGTCTTTCTTCATAAGACAGTCCTGACATCCCAGGAATCAGTCTGGTGAACCTTCTCTGCACTCCCTCTATGGCAATAATGTCCTTCCTCAGATTTGGAGACCAAAACTGTACGCAATACTCCAGGTGTGGTCTCACCAAGACCCTGTACAACTGCAGTAGAACCTCCCTGCTCCTATACTCAAATCCTTTTGCTATGTAAGCTAACATACCATTCGCTTTCTTCACTGCCTGCTGCACCTGCATGCCTACTTTCAATGACTGGTGTACCATGACACCCAGGTCTCGCTGCATCTCCCCTTTTCCTAGTCGGCCACCATTTAGAAAATAGTCTGCTTTCCTGTTTTTGCCACCAAAATGGATAACCTCACATTTATCCACATTATACTGCATCTGCCAAACATTTGCCCACTCACCCAGCCTATCCAAGTCACCTTGCAGTCTCCAAGCATCCTCCTCACAGCTAACACTGCCCCTGTACCACCCACTCCATCAGTCTGAAGAAGGGTCTCGACCCGAAATGTCACCCATTCGTCTTTCCAGAGATGCTGCCTGTCCCACTGAGTTACTCCAGCATTTTTTGTCTATCTTTGATTTAAACCAGCATCTGCAATTCTTTCCTACGCAGTTTAATTTGCATCATCTGTGCGGGGGACATTGTGGGCCGAAGCGCCTGTTCCAGTTTAGTTTAGAGATACAGCGCGGAAGCTGCCCTTCATCCCACCGTGTCTGTGCTGTCCAGTGATCCCCGCACACTAACACTATCCTACACACTCAGGATAATTTACAATTTTTACTGAAGCCAATTAACTGGGGTTGAGAGGGAAAGATAGATCAACCATGATTGAATGGTGGAATAGACTTGATGGGCCGAATGGCCTAATGCTGCTCCTAGAACCTGTGAATTTATGAACCAGGTGAGTAACTATGATGCATTTGTAAACAGTGGACCCTGCTGTCACACGCACTGGTGGTGAATGAAATTAACTTTTAGGCCGATGGGATGCTGGCCAAGTAGTTGCTTCATCTTGGATGATGCTGAGCCTCATGAGAGCTGTTGCAGCAGAACTCATCCAGCCAAGTGGAGGGTATTCGAGCACACCTCTGACCTGCACCTTGTGCAAGGCTTTGATGTGTCAGGAGGTGAGTCTTTATCCACAGGACACCCAGCCTCTGCCCCGCTCTTGCATCCATCGTATTTATGTTCAATTCAGATATTCATCAAGGTTGACCAAAGGAAAAACCTTGGGTGACGCCCACAATTTGTGACTTGGAGGGAAAGCTGGACTTGGTGGTGTTCCCCTGTGCCTGCTGCCCTTGCCTTTCATGTTGGTGTAAGGTGTGGGTTCAAGATTGTGTGGGTGTAAGGCGTGGGTTCAAGATGTGCTGCAATATTAGACTAATTAGAGGAGGTTTATGAGAATGATCCCAGGAATGAGTTGGGTAGCGTATGATGAGCGTTTGACGGCACTGTGACTGTACTTGCTGGAGTTTAGAAGGATGAGGGGTCACCTCATTTCTTGACCTCACCATCTCCATCGCAGGTGATAGACTTCTGACCGACATCCGCTATAAACCTACTGACTCCCATGGCTATCTGGACTAAACTTCTTCCCACCCTGCTTCCTGTAAGGACTCCAACCCTTACTCTCAATTTCTCCGTCTACACCGCATTTGCTCCCAGGATGAGGTGTTCCACACCAGGGCATCGGAAATGTCCTCATTCTTCAGGGAACGGGGTTCCCCTCCCCGACTGTAGATGAGGCTCGCACCAGGGTCTCTTCTATACCCCGCAACACTGCTCTCTCTCCCAATCCCCCTACTCGTAACAAGGGCAGAGTCCCCCTAGTCCTCACCTTTCACCCCATTAGCCATCACATACAACAAATAGTCCTCTGTCATTTTCGCCACCTCCAACGTGACTCCACCACTCGCCACATCTTCCATCTCCCCCCCTGTCTGCTTTCCGCAAAGACCGCTCCCTCCGTAACTCCCTGGTCAAGTCTTCCCTTCCCACCCTTCCCACCCCCTCCCCGGGCACTTTCCCTTGCAACCGCAAGAGATGCTACACTTGTCGCTTTACCTCCCCCCTCGACTGCATTCAAGGACCCAAGCAGTCGTTCCAGGTGCGACAGAGGTTCACCTGCATCTCCTCCAACCTCATCTATTGCATTATCTGCTCTAGATGTCAGCTGATCTACATCAGTGAGACCAAGCGTAGGCTTGGCGATCGTTTCGCCGAACACCTCCGCTCGGTCCGCATTAACCAACCTGATCTCCCGGTGGCTCAGCACTTCAACTCCCCCTCCCATTCCGTACCGACCTTTCTGTCCTGGGCCTCCTCCATGGCCAGAGTGAGCACCACCGGAAATTGGAGGAGCAGCACCTCATATTCCGCTTGGGCAGTCTGCACCCCAGCGGCTTAAACATTGACTTCTCCAATTTCCGGTAGCCCTTGCTGTCTCCTCCCCTTCTCAGCTCTCCCTCAGCCCTCTGGCTCCTCCTTTTCCTTTCTTCTTCCCGCCCCTCCCCCCCCCCTCCACCCTGCATCAGTCTGAAGAAGGGCTTCGGCCCAAAACGTTACCTATTTCCTTCGCTCCATAGACGCTGCTGCACCCGCTGAGTTTCACCAGCACTTTTGTCTACCTTTTAACAAAGGATGCTGTTTGGTGGGTCTACAGCCGACAAATGGCTGGTGAGAAATGTTATAGCAAGGACACAAAAAGCTGGAGTATCTCAACAGGACCGGCAGCATCTCTGGATAGAAGAAATGGGTGATGTTTCGGGTCGAGACCCTTCTTCAGACTGAATCGGGGAGAGGGAGATACAGAGATAAGGAAATGTAGGGTGTGAAAACAAGACAAAGGGGATGGAGATCAAGGAAAACATAGAATAGATGATTGTAGAATAGAACAACAAAGCAAACAGATAAAATGTAAACGAGGACAGTCAGACTAGTCGGAGAACTAGGAAGGGGGAAGGATGGAGAGAGAGGGAAGGCAAAGGTTCCTTGAAGTTAGGGAAGTCAATGTTCATAACGCTGGGGTGTAAGCTGCCCAAGCGAAATATGAGGTGCGGTATCTCCAATTTGCACTGGGCCTCTGACAATGGACGACCAGCAGAGAAAGGTCAGTGTGGGAATGGGAGGAGGAGTTAAAGTGTTTAGCAACCGGGAGATCAGCTAGGTTTTGGCGGACTGAGCGGAGGTTCAGCAAGACGATCGCCGAGGCTGCACTTGGTCTCACCGATAAATAGGAGGCCACACCTGGAACAGCGGATGGAGTAGATGAGGGTAGAGGAGATGCAAGTGAACCTCTGCTCACCTGAAAAGACTGTCGGGGTCCTTGGACGGAGTCGAGGGGGACAGGGACACATTGGAGGAAGCCATCTTGAGGAACGGCTGCTAACCAGCAGCTGTCCGTTAAATTCACTTTTTTCTTAGTTTTTAGTGAATTTTTGTCTATGTTTGCTGGGGAATTTGACTTTTCATGTGGGGGGGTAATGGGGGAAACTATTTTCTAGGTCCCTACCTGGTCGGTGAGGCAGCTTTTTCTCTGGGCTGCCCCGTCGACCCGTCCTTGCGGCCTACCAGCGGGCCTGGAGCGGCGTTTCCTGGCGGGGACTGCCCAGCACCTTCAGCTTCGGTGGCGGCACAGCGCTGGAGCGCTATCGCGGAGCGGACCGGCGATGCCTTGCCTGGGTCGCCGCGCTGGATCGACGCGCTGGAGCTCCGGTGAGCTGTGACCGCCGAGTTCAACACCTCCGGGCTGCGGGACAGCGGAGCGGCCAGCCGCGGGCGGCGGCACCGACTCTAACATCGGGAGCCTCGGAGCTCCATACCGGCGCGGCGCTGTCGGCTTCAGAAGCCACGGACTTCTGAATCGGCCGTTCCAGCCATCCCAGCCGCTCTGAGGACTCTCCCGACGCCGGGGCAACTGCACCCGGCGAGAACGGCCAGGAACATCGGGCCTCCGTAGAGGCAACTGTGGAGGCCTCAATAGGCCTGACCTTGGGAGAACTGGGGTTGGGGACTGGACATTGTGCCTTCCCCCACAGTGGTAATCATTGTGGGGGATTGATTTTTGTGTGTAAATGATTATTTTTTTCTGTGTCCAAGATGGCTGCCGGAAGGGAGAGTGGACGCTGGCACGTTTTAGCAGCCGCTGCTCTCTCTTTCATATTGTGTTTTTGATTTTTGTTTTCGGATTGAATTCTGTCTTTAATTTGTGTACTGGTGATGTCTTTACTATTTATTTCATTCCGCTTACATGTTTTTACACTATTTGTTAAATTTTGTAAGGTGTCCTTGAGACTCTTGAAAGGCGCCCATAAATAAAATGTATTATTAAAATTTATTAGGTGTTGCATCTCCTGCGGTTGCAGGGGAAAATAGCTGGGGAGGGGGTGGTTTGGGTGGGAAGGGCCGAGTTAACCAGGGAGTTACGGAGGAAATGTTCTCTGTGGAAAGCGGAAAGGGGTGATGGGAAGATGTGGCTAATGGTGGGATCCCATTGGAGGCAGCGGTATGAATATTGACTTCTCTATCTTTAAGTAACCTTTGCCTTCCCTCTCTATCCATCCCTCCCCCATTCCCAGTTCTCCTACTAGTCTGACTGTCCTCGTTTACATTTTATCTGTTTGCATTGTTGTTCTATTCTACAACGATCTATTCTACATTTTCCTAGATCTCCATCCCCTTTGTCTCATTTTCACACCTACATTTCCTTATCTCTGTATCTCACTCCCCCCTGATTCAGTCTGAAGGGTCTCGACCTGAAAATGTCACCCATTCCTTCTATCCAGAAATGCTGCCTGTCCCGCTGAGTTACTTCAGCATTTTGTGTCTATCTTTGGCTGGTGAGATTTGGATGTGCAGAAACAAGGAACTGCAGGTGCTGCTTTATACGCAAAAAGAACACAACAGAAAGGACTGGATACAGTGACTGTGGAGAGGATGTTTCCATTAGTGGGAGAGTCTAGGTCCAGAGGGCACAGCCTCAGAATAAAAGGACGTACATTTTGGAAGGAGATGAGGAGGCATTTCTTGGGTGATGAATCTGTGGAATCCATTGCCACAGAAGGCAGTGGAGGCCAAGTCAATGGATATTTTTAAGCCGGTGACTGACAGATTCTTGATTGGTACGGGTTACGGGGAATGGGGTTGAGAGGGAAAGATAGATCAGCCCTGATTGAATGGCAGAGTTAACTTGATGGGCCAAATGGCCTAATTCTGCTCCTAGAATTTATGAACTCAGCTGGATTAACTCAGCGGGTCAGGCAGCATCTCTGGAGAACATGGATAGGGCTAATGAAGGTTCTTAACCCGAAATGTCACTCATCCACGTTCTCCAGAGATGCTGCCTGACCTGCTGAGTTACAACAGCACTTTGTGTCCTATTGGTGAGAAAATTCTCTTGGTTTAATTTTTCAACTTCCCTAGATTAAGGGAAAATTCCAAGGAATTGGAATAAAGTGGATGTAACTCCTACATTGAAAAAAAGGGAGACAGAAAGCAGGAATCAAGAGGCCAATCACCTTAATATCAAACACTCTTCAGATTAATTACATTATAGCATGATACTTGGAAAATCCTGAATAATCCTGGAAAGTCCAGCCCATTTCATGGATTTATAAGATAACAGTTGCCGTTTAAGAGGCTTTTAAATTGGCACATGGATATGCAGGGAATAGATGGATATGGATCATGTGCAGGCAGGTGAGATTTGGTTATCTTGGTATTATGTTAGGCATAGACATTGTGGGCTGAAGGGCCTGGGCCTGTGCCACACTGTTCTATGTTTTAGTTCAGCTTATTAGTTTAGTTTAGAGATATCCCGCTTAGTTTAGACATCCCGCGATGACTAGCGATTACCCGCACACGAGGGACAATTTACAGAAGCCAATTAACCTACAAACCCGCACGCCTTCGGAATGTGGGAGGAAACTGGAGCACCCAGAGAAAACCCACATGGGTCAGAGGAAGAACATACAAACTCCGTACAGACAGCATAAATAGTCAGGATCGAACCCAGGTCTCTGGCGCTGTAAGGCAGCAACTTTAGTTTAGATTAGAGATACAGTGTGGAAACAGGCCCTTTCAGCCCACCGAGTCCGCGCCGACCAGTGATCCCCGCACACTAACATTACCTTAACACACACTAGGGACAATTTACACTGATACCAAGCCAATTAACCTACAAACCTGTACGTCTTTGGAGTGTGGGAAGAAACCGAAGATCTCGGAGAAAACCCACGTGATCACGAGGAGAGTGTACAAACTCCGTACAGACAGCACCCGTAGTCAGGATCGAACCCGGGTCTCCGGCGCTGCAAGCGCTGCAAGGCAGAAACTCTACCGCTGTGCCACAGTGACGCCACTGCTTTATAATGAATGTTGATTACATATGAGCACACCTTCATACAGCTTTCTCCTTCCAGCCACAGGCTGAGCTGGTCTGATTTTAACATGGTAGGTGAGTGGGGGGGATGGTGCAGCTACCTGTCTAACTGTGATATGGGCCGACCTACAAGCTGGAGCTGAAACCACTAGTGTCAGAATCCCCCATGATGCTGCCAGAGAACCGTGCGTGATACCCATAAACATCTGAACCTATTAATGAACAGTCATTATATATCTTATGTCCTTATAAATAGCCAATGATTACAAATGTCCTTTAGTTCACTTTAGAGATACAGTGCGGAAACAGGCTCTTTGGCGCGGACCAGTGATCCCCGTACACTAACACTATCCTACACACAATAGGGACAATTTACATTCTTTACCGAGCCCAATTAAGATAAAAAAACCTGTGCGTCTTTGGAGTGTGGGAGGAAACCGGAGATAAACCCAAGCAGGTTACATGGATACCGTGCAAACACCGCACAAACAGCACCCAAAGTCAGGATGGAACCCGGGTCTCTGGCACCGTGTGGCAGTAACTTTACCACTGCGTCACCCGCCGCCCACAAACATTTTTGTAATACTTTTTAAATTGAAATTATCTTTCCCATTCCCTCCCACGCTCTCCCTCCCTCTTTCTTTGTCCTTCTCCCTCCTTGAGGCTACAAGCAGAGGGAAACGGAGCCCGCAGACAAACTCAGCAAGAAATGTTTTGTTGCCGTTCTGTCTGGGTTCAGTGGGAGAGCAAAACTGAGGGGCTTCCATTGTCCATCAGACGGTGCTCTCGCTAACCTCCGAGGTCTGTAGGTGGATTATGCTCAGAGGAGCCTTTGTTCCAACATCATGATACATGAACATTTGTTAAAATAAAACATTCACATTCTTTCTGAATTGCCTTCACATAATTGCCTGGATGGTGTGAATGTGGAGAGGATGTTTCCACTAGTGGGAGAGTCTAGGACCAGAGGGCATAGCCTCAGATTAAAAGGACGTTCCTTTAGGAAGGAGATTAGGAATTTCTCTAGTCAGAGGGTGGTGAATCTGTGGAATTCATTGCCACAGAAGGCTGTGGAGGCCGTCAATGGGTATTTTTAAGGCAGAGATAGATAGATTCTTGATTAGTGTCTGGGGTTATGGGGAGAAGGCAGGAGAATGGCGTTGAGGCAATGATCAATCAGTCATGATTGAATGGCGGAGTAGACTGGATGGGCTCAATAGCCTAATTTGCTGCTATTATGAACATTAAAAAATGTTTCAATTTACATTTACTTATCAAGGGAACAAAAGTGGTTCCGGACAGAGGTGACATTTTGCAGGCAGCGCGTGAGTGAACGTTTGTCCACTCACATTCTGGCCTTTGGAAACAGAGGTCTGCAACCATAACTACAGCAGTGGGAATTGGGCTTTTAAGCCATTTAAATGCATGGGTGATCTTACGATCGCCCGATAGATCCGATGAGCTCAGGGGACCCCTGGAATATAAGCGCAGCACCAGCGAGCGTTGGGGAGGCCTCGAAGATGGACACAAAAAGCTGGAGTAACTCAGGCAGCATCTCTGGAGAGAAGGAATGAGTGACGTTTCGGGGCGAGACCCTTCTTCAGACTGAGAATCAGGGGTGAGGTATGAAAAAGTACAAAAAACAAATAAATGAAAGGTACGCAAAAGGACAAATCAAAGCCAGGATGCCGACTTTGATTTGTTGCTTGCATTCCTTTCCTCGCAGGTGACGTCAGGGGGTTTAGTTTAGTTTCCAGATACGGCGCAGGCATAGTCATTCAAGTCCTCTGACAATTCCTTGAACATGTCCCAGTTCCATGCTCTCCAGCTCTCTGACTCCATGGTAGAGGAACACTCTCACCCAACCAAGAAAACACTCACTCTGCACTTGCAAATCCTCAGTCTGAACTAGAGTTCCGACCCAAAACGTCACCTATTCTACTTCTCCAGAGCCGCTGCCTGACCCGCTGAGTTACTCCCACACGTTGTTTCCATCTGTGGTGTCAACCAGCATCTGCAGCTCCTTGCTACACATGGGGAGGCCTCCACTGTACTAGAAATGTGTTTGCCAGGTAAGTCTGAAGTGTAGGGGCTTTCGCCCCACCACCCCTGCATTCCTTCTGGCCAATGTTCAATCATTGCAGGACAAGATAGAATGCCTAACAGCAAGACTGCTGTGTCAGACAGATGCTGGAGTGCTGTGTAACCTGTTTCATGGAGGCAAGGTTCCCCCCCCCCCCCCCCCACCCGACTCTCTGGATGTGACACTCCAGCTGAGGGTTTCCGCTCGCTGCATGTTGCAGGCGGCATCGTCTGCTTCATGATAAACCCATCGCAGTGCCGACTGTTCTACCTTCCGTGAAAGATCCCCACCATCATCTTGACCGCAGTCCACAGCCTGCCTCAGGCAGACGTCTAGCCGGCACTTGGGAAGTGGAGCAAAGCAATCAGCAAGCGCAGGACAGTGTGCCCTGGAGCCTTCCCTATCACTGCTGGTGTCTTCAAACAGACGAGCTCGGAGACTTCTCTGCCCGACTACCATCCACACGTCACCTTCAACACCAGATGACACGACACACTCGACCGCTGCTGTACCATTGTAGGGCGGCACGGTGGCGCAGCGGTAGAGTTGCTGCCTCACAGCGCCAGAGACCCGGGTTCCATCCTGACTCCGGGTGCTGCTTGTATGGAGTTTGTACCTTCTCCCCGTGACCACGTGGGTTTCCTCCGGGAGCTCCGGTTTGCTCCCACTAACCAAAGACATACAGGTTTGTAGGTTAATTGGCTTTGGTAAAATTGTAAATTGTCTTTCGTTTGTAGCATAGTGATAGTGTCCGGGGTGATCGCTGGTCGATGCACACTCGATGGGCCAAAGGGCCTGTTTCCACGCTCTATCTCTAAACTAAAGTAAACTAAGACTTCCTCATCGGCAGATGAAGATCAGTGTGGGTGGATAACAATAACTCCTCCTCACTGACCATCAACACAGGTGTAGCTTCAGGCTGCGTGCGTAGAGCCCCGGCCCACTCTCTTCACACCCATGACCGCCTGGTTGAGCACAGCTCCAACGCCATCTACAAATGCCCCATGACACCACCATTGTTGGAGTACTGGAATGGGACTGGAAACCGTTGCTGATTGAGGCCGCGATCCCAACTACCGATGCTGTCTGTACGGAGTTTGCGCGTTCACCCCGTGACCTGCGTGGGTTTTCTCCGAGAACTTCAGTTTCCTCCCACACTCCAAAGACGTACAGGTTTATAGGTTAATTGGCTTAGTTTTATTGTAAAACTAGGATAGTTTTAATGTGCGGGGATCGCTGGTCGACGCGGACTCGGTGGGCCAAAGGGCCTGTTTCCGCTCTGTCTCTAAACTAAACTAAAAATATATTTGCACAAAACAGCAACGAAACAAGCAACAAATTGTTCATTTCATAAAGGGGAAGACAGGAGAGCACACGCCAGTTTTCATTGACGGAGAGAGTTAGAAACGTCAAATTCCTGGGCAATAACATGTCAATGACGTGTCCTGGGCCAAGCACATATATGTTACCATGAAGAAAGCACGCCAATGCCTCTGCATACTTGGAAGATTCGGCATGTCACCGTGTACACTGACAGGTTTATTCGTCATGTCACCGTGTACACTGACAGGTTTATCATATTCTGGTACGCCAATCCCAAAGCACAGGAACCCAAGAGGCTGCAGAGTGGTGAACTCAGCCCAGAGTATTGTGTACAGTTTTGGTCTCCTAATTAGAGGAAGGACATCCTTGTGATTCAGGCAGTGCAGCGTAGGTTCACTAGATTGATCCCTGGGATGGCGGGGCTGTCATATGGGGAAAGACTAGGCTTGTATTCACTGGAGTTTAGAAGGATGAGGGGGTATCTTATAGAAACATATAAAATTATAAAAGGACTGGACAAGCTAGATGCAGGAAAAATGTTCCCAATGTTGGGCGAGTCCAGAATCAGGGGCCACAGTCTTAGAATAAAGGGGAGGTCATTTAAGACTGAGGTGAGAAAAAACTTTTTCACACAGAGAGTTGTGAATTTATGGAATTCCCTGCCACAGAGGGCAGTGGAGGCCAAATCACTGGATGGATTTAAGAGAGAGTTAGATAGAGCTCTAGGTGCTAGTGGAGTCAAGGGATATGGGGAGAAGGCAGGCACGGGTTATTGATAGGGGACGATCAGCCATGATCATAATGAATGGCCGTGCTGGCTCGAAGGGCCGAATGACCTCCTCCTGCACCTACTTTCTATGTTTCTATGTCTATCTACAACACACCCTCCCCCACCAGCAAAAGCATCAAAATGAAGCACTGTCTCAAGAAAATGGCACCTATCGTCAAGAATCCTTGCCCTCTTCTCGCTGCTACATTCAGGCAGGAGGCTCAGAAGCCTGAAGTCTCACATCACTCGGTGCAGGAACAGCGAAAATCCTGGACTACCAGGTCCCAGAACTGGCCCACACAACTCGAATCCAAACTCAACAACGGAACACTATGGCCCATCTCTTGCACTATTATGTGCACTAGTATGTGCACTAATTTGTACAACATTGTGTACACTGTTGTGTGCACCACTCTGAGCTCTATTGTGTGCACACTTGGATGCACTATTGTGTGCACTCCACGTGCATTTTATGTCTAATGTATTATAATTTATGCATCATGTATCATTTTACGTACAACGCCCAAGGAATATACAATTAGAGTGATACAGCGTGGAAACAGCCCCTTCGACCCAACTTGTCCACACCAGCCAACATGTCCCACCTGCCTACATTTTGGTCCATATCCCTCGAAACCTGCCCTATCCATGTACCTGACCAAATGTTTCTTAAACATTTAAATCTTTCTTAAATTAAATAGTCCCTACATTAACAACCTCCTCCAGCAGCTCATTCCATACCCCACCATCCTTTGTGTGAAAATGTTACCTCTCAGATTCCCATTAAATCTTTCCCACCTCATCTTAAACCTATGTCCTCTGGTTCTCGATTCCCCTACTCTGGCCAAGATACTCTGCGTCTACTCGATCTATTCCTCTCATGAGTATTCCGCTCCATTAAAGTAAAATGAATGATCAATGTGTTGAGCCTGTGATGCTGCAGTGAGCAAGCTTTTCATTGTACTGTAGCTCTGCATGTGTGCATATGACAACATAATTCCTTTATACTTGTCTTAAGGCAATTAACAACTCGTGCGTGACCATAAGATCCTTGTAGAACATGAAGTTAACGTAACAAACGACACAACTGACCTGTGCGGTGAAAAAGGGAGTGAGAGATCCAGATGGAAGTGCTGGGCTGTTGAGGGCAATGGAGCTGATGTCCGTGTTAGTTATGACTAAAGAAGGTGCTGAAATCTCCAGGCCTTTGGGCTTCTTAGTCTTTGGTAGGTGGCTGTGCCTCTGGTCAGCGAGGCAGGGGGATTTGGTCTTGGGGCCTGCCGAGAGGTTCAGCGGCTGAGGGGACTGCTCGGAGTCACTGGCATCGAGTTCAATAATGCAGGCCTCCTGGTACCCCGACGGCAAGGCTGCGCCCGAGTACGTCGACACGATGGCCGAGCTGTGGGACGCCGCCTTCGAGGAGACGGCCGTGAAGAACGTCGGCGACACCACGGTCTCCGGCGACGGGCAGCGCGCCGGCCCGGCCGAGACCGGCGGCAGCGACACGGCGGGCGGCCTCTCATTCTTGTTCGCTACGAATCTGATGACAGTCCGCACCTCCTCGCCTGGCACCGGCTTCCTCACCAGCCTCTCCTCGGGCTTCTCCATCTTGATGGCCTTGAAGAAGTCGGAGCGGCTCTGCAGGGAGTTGATGGTGAAGGAGGTGTACAGGCCCGAGTGGATGTAGTCATTGCGACTGAGACTCCGACCGCTGCTCAATGTCACCTGCTGGTGCTCCGCTCCCTCGCCAATGGACCCCGCCTCACCGTCCCGCAGCAACATGCGTTCCCGGCCGGACTCTGCAGCGAGAGGATCCATCTTTAAAATGTCCGGAAACGAGACAAACTTGTAAACAAACTTCTGCCCGATCACCTTCTTAATAATATTCTGTGGAGAGAAAGAAAGAAAACAAAAGCAGTTAAAAATGTGGGAGGTGGAACTACAGATGCTGGTTTACACCGAAGATAGACACAAAATGCTGGAGTAACTCAGCGGGACAGGCAGCATCTCTGGAGAGAAGGGATAGGTGACATTGTGGGTCGAGACCCTTCTTCAGACCGAGTCAGGGGAGAGGGAAAATGGAAATATGAAAAGGTTTAATACAAATCACAGGCAGCACCGATGCCTTGAGAAAGGTGGAGCCCACAATGGTCCATTGTTGGCTGTGGAAGAGGAGATAACGAAGGGATACAAACAATGAAACTAGCAGGTTGACTAGTGTGGGGGAGGGATGGAGAGAGAGGGACACTTCTCCAGACAGAGTCTGGGGAGAGGGAAACCAGATATAAAAGCTTTTCATTGTAACACGATACACATGGCAATAAACTAATCTAAACTAAAGGTATGAAAAGGTACAGAACAAATCAGAGCTGTACCTCTAGTTTCCCTCTCCCATGACTCTCAGTCTGAGGAAGAATCTCGATCCGAAACGCCACCTATTCCTTTTCTCTAGAGATGCTGCCTGACCCGCAGAGTTACTCCAGCATTTTGTGTCTAAACAAAAGCAGTTATTTGATTGCTAATCGGGTCGCAAAGAAAGTAAAGCGGTGAAGTTACTTTAATATCAATTGATGAACAGTGGAGATGCAATTTCTCTTTTTTTTCTCTCGGAAAACTCTGCAACGTTTAAGAAACATTTAGACAGGTACATGGATAGGACAGGTTTCGAGGGATATGGACCAACCGCACGCAGGTGGGACTAGTGTAGATGGGACATGTTGGTTGGTGCGGGCTGTATGACTATGTAACCTTGGCTGAAACTCTGCTCAGGAAGTCATAGACAGAGCACAGAATCAAGCGCTTTCGCCCAACTATCCCATGTTGACCAAGATGGCCCATCTAAGCTAGTCCCATTTGCCTGCATTTGGCCCATATCCCTCTTTCCTTTTGTTGTACCAGTCCAAGCATATTTTAAATGCTGCTCTAGTACCTGCCTCAACTACCTCCTCTGGCAGCTCGTTCCATAGACCCACCACCTACTGAGTGAAAACATTGCTGCTCGGGTTCCTATTAAATCTCGCCCCTTTCATGGTAAACCTATGACCTTTGGTTCTTGATTCCCTGACTGCAGGTAAAAGACACTGTGCATTCACCCTGTCTATTCCCTTCACAGTTTTATACACCTCAACATACGTGTGCACACACCAAACCACAACCAATTTGGTGGATTACAAGGAATACTTTATTGTCACACATGCCTCAACTACCTCCTCTGGCAGCTTGATCCATACACCCACCACCCACTGTGTGAAAAAGTTACCCCTCAGGTACCTATTAAATCTTTCTCCCCTTACCTTAAACATATGTCTTCTGGTTCTCGATTCCCCTACTCTGAACAAGAGATGCTGTGCGCCTACCCGATCTATTCCTCCCACGATTTTGTAGATGGGCAAAGCGCAGAAGAACCCTCTTCTGGGCATTCCCAACACATTATTGTTGCATCTGCTTTAATCCATCTCGGAGAAACACCCACCTTCATCGACATTCATCATTCTTGAAGTAAGAACATCCTCAGACTCTTAAAGCTGTTCCAACGTGGTGCGGTCGGTCACTTCTACAAACAATGTGACCACTTGCTGTGACCTTCGGCTTCCACAGATAACATTGTTCCACTGCAGTTTACACACCGTCGCCACAGGTTACAACAGACGCCTTCTCCTGGCCCTACACTCATCACCAGAACATCAGGGGTGGCACGATGGTGCAGCGGTAGCGCCAGAGACCCAGGTTCGATCCTGACTACGGGTGCTATCTGTATGGAGTTTGTACATTCTCCCCATGTCCTACCTCCCACACTCCACAGGCGTGCAGGTTTGTAGATTAATTGACTTGGTATAATTGTAAATTGTTCCTCGAGTGTATAGGATAACGTTAGTGTGCGGGGATCGCTGGTTGGCACGGACTCAGTGGGCCGAAGGATCTGTTTCCGAGCTGTATCTCTAAACTACACTAAACTATTTAAGTAACAAGGACACCTACATGAGACTCCTATTTATTGACTCTGCCTTCAACATTATAATCCCAACAAAACTCATCTTCAAACTTGTAAAACCTAGGAGTCAGCACTCCTCTGTCACTGGACCTTTGACCTCCTGACCCATAACCACAATCAGTGAGAATCGATGACAAAAATTGTCCATGATAATCCACAACACATGTGCTGCTTAAAGATGCATTCACAGTCCCTCACTATACCCCGTCTACACTCACGACTCTGCGCCCAAACTCGGGTCTAACTCCATTTACAAGATCGCAAATGACACCACTGCAGTGGGCCCGAATATGAATAATGGCAGGTCGGAGTACAGGAAAGGGAGAGACAACAGCATCTCCGTCAATCTGCAGAGTGGCGCAGTGGGAAGAGCTGCTGCCTCAAAGCGCCTGAGACCCGGGTTCAATTCTGACCTCGGGTGCTGTCTGTGCAGAGTTTGCACGTTCTCCCTGTTACCGCGTGGGTTTTCTCTGGGTGCTCCGGTCTCTTCCCACATCTCCAGGACGTGCGGGTTAATTGGCCTCCGTAAATTGCCTCTGGTGTGTAGGATGTGGACGGGAAAGTGGGATAATTCCTGCTCCCCTGAATTACAACACTCATCTGGTTACTGGAAGAAAGTGAAACAATCCTCTGCCTAAATTGATGCACAGGCTGCTCACAGATAGAGCTCACCAGAGACCCCCCCCCCCCACTCACCCATTTACTGGAACCAAGCATGAGAGTCTAGTGGACTGGGTGGGGAAGATTTGCACACCTGCCGTTCCTTCCACTCCAGCATTTTGTGTCTATCTCCAAGGAGCACCCGGAGAAAACCCACGCAGGTCACAGGGGGAACGTACGAGCTCTGTACAAGCAGCTCCCGTAGTCAGGATTAAACCCGGGTCTCTGGCGCTGTAAGGCAGCAACTCTACCGCTGCGCCACCGTGCTGCCATAGTATGGGACAACACAAACTAGGCATGTAGATGCCAATACATCATTGGGGTTATCAAGTGGGCTCTTCTCCTCACTGGTGTTTTGTGAGTTGGGCCCCATGACACCTCGGGAAGGTTCATCAGTTAGTTCAGGCATCCCAGAGCCGTCCCCGCCAGTACCTTATCATAATAGTATCGGAGTGCGCGGCTCAGCTTGTCGTAATTCATGTTGGTCTTGTTCTTCCGCAGCCCCCAGAGCTTGGCCACCTCCTCTGCCTTCAGCAGTTTGAACTCGCCGTCGTTCGACGTCCAGCAGATGAGGTGCTCGTGCTTTTGGTCGAGCAGCAGCTGCAGCAGGAACTGCCAGAGGGTGATGGCACTCTCCATACCTGCAACACACACACACACACACCAGGACACTGTCAGAACTGCACGCCTTCAGCCCCACATGCCACCCTCCCCTCCCCCTCCCCTTCGCTCCATACCTGCAACACACACAAAGACGTTGTAAGCCTCTGGTTAGTTTTTTAGTTTAATTTAGAGATACAGCACAGAAACAGGCCCTTTGGCCCACCGAGTCCGTGCCAACCAGCATTCACCCTGGACACTAGCATTATCCTATTATACACGAGGGACAATATACAACTTTACCAAAGCCAATGAACCTACAGAGCTGCAAGTCTTTGGATTGCAGAGTTCTGGGCAAATGATGCAAGGATGTAGATAGTCAAGAGTATTTTACTGTCATGTGTCCCAGACAGAACAATGAAATTCTTACTTGCAGCAGCACAACAGAATATGTAAACATAGTACTCTGCAAACAATATGACAAGAGGAAAAAAATGTTCAGTGTGTGTATATACACACATACACACATACACACATATATGTAGATCATATATATATATATATATATATACGCGCACATATGTACACACAAAGAAACAAATAAACAAAGTATGTATGGGGTTAGGGTGATGGACTGTGGTAGAGAGGGTGGGGAGAGAGGACAAGGACAGGCAGGTGGCCTGGGGCTAAGATAAACAGAAGGAGCAGAATCACCAGTTGTATCCGTGTATCTGTATCCGTGCTGTATCTCTAAACTAAAGACAAATGGTTCAATGGTACTTTATTATTACAGTGATATTATTTGTTGTATGAAGTTCCGTAAAAATCTAACTCTGCATAAGTACAATTATACTGAAGCACAAGAGTGTAATATAGTACATTACACTGAGGCAGTACACACCAATCCCTATGTTTCCAGCCCCACTGGTAATGTTAAACGTTAACTTAGATTGGCATGATGGCCAGCATGGATATTGTGGGCCAAAGGGCCTGCTCCTTTACTGTAACCTACGTTTTATTTCCAGAAGGCATTTGAGAGGGAACGGTTAACATAACTGGAGCATGTTCAATTGGAGGAAACCCATTGACTTGATGAGGTAATTAGTTGAGATTGGAGATAACTTGAGCTCTGAAATTAACTGTAACTAAAGACGTGTCCTGGGACATCAGCTTTAGTTTAATTATCCATGACGTTGCTGCAGGAAGAAGAGGCGGTGTCTGGGGATTTACTGCCGAGACTATTTTACGTGGCATTGTAGAGAGGATAGGAGGGGGCAGAGAGCCACAGGAGGGCATTGGTGATCGGACACAACTAGGCACAGAAGATTGAGTTTAGTTTATTGTCACGTGTACCGAGGTTCAATGAAAAGCTTTTGTGGCGTGCTAACCAGTCAGCGGAAAGACTACACATGATTACAATCGAGCCATCCACAGTGTACAGATACAGGACAAAGGGAACAACATGAATAACATTCGGTGCAAGATAAAATCCAATCAAACATAGTCCGAGAGTTTGCAATGAGGTAGATAGTAGCTCAGGACTGTTCTCTAGCTGGTGAGAGGATGGTTCAGTTGCCTGGTGACAGCTGGGAAGAAACTGTCCCTGAATCTGGAGGTGTGCTTTTTCACACTTATATATCTTTTGCCCGATGGGAGAGGGGAGAAGAGGGAGTGGCCAGGGTGCGACTCGTCCTTGATTATGCTGCTGGCCTTGCCGTGGCAGCGTGAGGTGTAAATGGAGTCAATTGAAGGGAGGTTGGTTTGTGTGATTTCCTTGCAGTCCTTCGGGGGTGGGGGAGGGGGGAGGGGGGGGGGGCAATCTGCACGGCGGCTGAGAGAGATGCATCAGAGCGTTCTCAATGTGGAGCGGGGAGAGCGGGGACCGAACAAGTAGGGAACCGTGCACATAAATCGGATGAAAGGTTCAAATGTTACTTTCAAGGGCGAGTGTGTTTTAAGCCAAGGCGGCTGTACTACAAACAAGAGGAAGTTGTGGAGCTCATGCTGAATCTGTTTTCATTTTGGGATAAATACATGGCTGGAAAATTGATGACTCGACTTTTCTGGCATTTGCGTGCGGGAGAGTGCTCCCAGGGATTCAGACGTTGGAGGGAAGGTGGGGGGGGGGGGGGTTAAAATCATTGCTTGCGAGATCTTTGCAGAAAGGGGGGGGGGGGGGAGAGCGCAGAAAAAACCATCGGCAGAGAAACCCAGCTTTACCAGACCGCAGAGTTACCAGACCGCATGGTGGCACAGCGGTAGAGTTGCTGCCTCACAGCGCCAGCGGGTTCGATCCCGACTACGGGTGCTGTCTGTACCGAGTTTGTACGTTCTCCCCGTGACCACATGGGTTTCCTCCCACACTCCAAAGACATACAGGTTTGCAGGTTAATTGGCTTGGTATAATTGTAAATTGTCCCTAGTGGGTGTAGCATAGCATTAGAGTGCAGGGATCGCTGGTCGGCGCGGACTCGGTGGGCCAAAGGGCTTGTTTCCAAACAAAAAAATAGATCTTTGCAGGGACACAAATGCAGACACAGGAAAGGCCTTTGGGCACGAGCCCAAACCCACCTATTCCCTTTATCATGTATCTGGCCCAGTCCCACCCGGGCCACTCCCTCCTCTCCCCTCTCCCATCAGGCAAGAGGTATAGAAGTGTGAAAACGCACACCTCCAGATTCAGTGACAGTATCTTCCCAGTTGTTATCAGGCAACTGAACCATCCTACCACAACCAGAGAGCGGTCCTGAACTACTATCTACCTCATTGGAGACCCTCAGGCTATCTTTAATCGGACTTTACTGGCTTTACCTTGCATTTAACGTTATTCCCTTATCATGTATCGGTACACTGTGGATGGCTCGATTGTAATCATGTATTGTTTTTCTGCTGATTGGATAGCACGCAACAAAATCTTTTCACTGTACCTCGGTGACAATAAACTAAAGTAACAAAACAAATTAGAAGAACCGCCCCTCATATTTCGCTTGGGTACAAATATTGTTTTCTCTAATTTCAAGTATTCCGTGCATTCCAGCTCTCTCTGTCCCTTCACCACCATAGTTGTCCTGCTGGTCTCATTGTTTGTATCCCTTCATTATAACCTTTTCCACAGCCAGCAATGGACCATTGTGGGCTCCAGCTTTCCTGGGACATCAGTGCTGGCGCTGATTTGTTCTGTACCTTTTCATAACTCCAGTTTCCCTCTCCTGTGACCCTCAGTCTGAAGAAGGGTCTCGACCACGAGACGTCACCTATTCCTCTCCAGAGATGCTGCCTGTCCTGCTGAGTTACTCCAGCGTATTGTGTCTCTATCTTCTGTGTAAACCAGCATCTGCAGTTCCTTCCTACATCAACTGAACTCTGTGCCCCTTTGGGCTGGCTGTCTCCGCTGCTGCAGTGTGGAGTTTAGCTGCTGTGACCAATGCGACGGTGAGCAGCTAACCATGCCATGGTGTCAGCAATCGGCAGCAGCAGCAGCAGCGGCGGCCTGCAGCACTCCAGCAGCCAGGAATGCGAGAGTGAAGGTGACAATATCCGCCAGATATAACCGTTAGAGGCTGTAGTAGTTGAGATGGCACGATAACAGGGTCAATCCTTCACTAAAACTTGCGACCTTCGTGTACTGCCTCTGTGTCATCTACGATTCTTAAGTATGATTGTGCTTATGTATAGTATGATTTTTACAGGTCTGTGCTGACCAGCGATCACTCTGCACACTAGCATTATCCTACACACTAGGGGACAATTTATAATGTTTACCCAAGCCATTTAATCTACAAACCTGTACGTCTTTGGAGTGTAGGAGGCAACCGGACCACCCGGGAAAACCCATGTGGGGGAACGTACAAACTCCATACAGACAGCACCTGTAGTCAGGATTGAACCTGGGTCTCTGGGGCTGTAAGGCAGCAACTCTACCGCTGCGCCACCGTGCTGCACTAGATGCTGGCTTATTCCAAAGATAGATACAAAGTGTTCAAGTAACTCAGTGGGTCGAGCAACATCTCGTGAGAAAAAGGATAGGTGATATTTCGGGTCGGGACCCTTCTTCACACTGAAAGTCGGGGGTGGGGAGGGTCAAGAGCTGGAGGCAAGAAAAGACCAGGACCAATCTGGGCTAGCAGCAAACAACCTCAGGCAGGATGGTGCCCTGGTAGGCCTACTGTTGGTTCAAGAAGCATACATGTGGAGAGCTGAGGAACTGCTTCAATGACCACGGGGGAGGAAAGGGGCGAAGAGGAAGGGGGGGACGGGAGGTGACGGGAGTCTAGGTGGAAGCAACTTAAATTGAATTAAATTGGGATTAGCAAAATCTGACAGTTCTCAGAGCAAAGAAGTGTTTTACTCACCAGTGACGTGGAAAAGAAAATCACACTTGACCTATTGAACTACCAGTGCCGCCATTTTGGGGAATCTACCCGAGGACAAAGGAAGAAAGGACAAACAAAAAATCCCGCTGAAAACTCAGAGGTGTAGAGCAAGACACCAATAAACTTTCCGCTATACAGCTCTGTCTACATTTGACGTTGCACAAATGAACCTCTAAGTTGAATTTGTACAGGAAGGAACTGCAGATAGCCTCAGTCATACAGCATGGAAACAAGCCTTTTGGCCCAACTTGCCCACACCAACTAACATGCCCCATCTGCACTCCACCCAGCTGCCTGCGTTTGGCCCATATCGCTTTAAACTTGTCCTCTCCATGCACCTGTCTGACTGCTTCTTAAACATTGCGATTGTCCCAGCCTCAACTACCTCCTCCAGCGGCTCGTTCCATACACTCATCACCCATTCCGTGAAGATGCTAGTTTATACTGAAGATAGACTCAAAATGCAGGGGCAACTCAGTGCGTAAAGGCTGAAGAAACTCTGGTGGAAAGGAATAGGTGACTTTTCGGGTCTGAAGAAGGGTTCTGACCCAAGACGTCACCTATTCCTTTTCTCCAGAGATGCTGCCCAAGTTAGTCCAGCACTTTGTGTCCATCTACAAAGCTGAATTGTCAGGTTTTGGGAAGGGGTGGTAAATTACAGAAGAATAGCAGGGTGGAGCAGAGGCCACAAAAACATATTCTGCTGGACAAAAGGGTTAACTCACGACGGCAGCTTGCAAAGATGAGGAAGGTTACGTACGTCCCTTGGGTGCAGAAGGTTACAGGGAGAAATAATTGAGATCTTTGAGACGATTAAAGGATTTGCCTGTCCGACTGACACTCTCTCCTCCCTCGGGCAGTCTAGTCTTAATGTGGGAGCCTAATCCCGGAGCTCAGTGGCTCAGGGCAACGTCTCGAGGAACAGCCCAGCCGCGTGTCGACCTCGACCTCCCCACTCACACAGGCCGGGCTGTTGGCGGGAAGAGTGGGACTTCATACAGTCATACAAGGAAACAGGCACTTTGATCCAACTTACCCACATCGACCAACATGTCCCACCTACGCGAGTCCCACCTGCCTGTGTTTGGCCCATATCCCTCTAAACCTATCCTTTCATGCACCTGTCTAAATGTTTCTGAAACACAGTGAAGGTACCTGCATCAACTACCTCCTCTGGCAGCTCGTTCCATACACCCACCATCCTTTGTGTGAAAAGATGACCCCTCTGGTTCCTATTAAATCTTTCCCCCCTCACCCGAAACCAATGCCCTCTGGTTCTCGATTCTCCTACTATGGGCAAGAGACTCTGTGCGTCTACCCGATCTATTCCTCTCATGATTTTGTACAATTCTAACAGATCACCCCCTCATCCTCTTGCGCTCGAAGGAATAGTCCTAGCCTGCTCAATCTCTCACTGTAGCTCAGACCCTCTAGTCCTGGCAACATCTTCGTAAATCTTCTCTACATCCTTTTCCAGCTTAACAACGTCTTTCCTATAACATGGTGCCCAAAACTGAATACAACACTCCAAATGTGGCCTCACCAACATCTTATATAACTGCACCATGACCTCCCAACTTCTATACTCAATACTCTGACTGAAAGCCAATGTGCCAAAAGACTTCTTGACCACCCTATCTACCTGTGACACCATTTTCAAGGACCTCAGCTAAAAATGTTCTGCATAGAACATTAGATTTTGATTAGATTTAGAGATACAGCGCGGAAACAAGCCCTTCGGTCCACCACACTAGGGAGAATTTACAATTTTTACCAAAGCCAATTAACCTGTACATCTTTGGAGTGTGGGAGGAAACCGGAGCTCTCGGAGAAAAACCACGTGGTCATGAGGAGAACGTACAAACGCCGTACAGGCAGCACCCGTAGTCAGGATTGAACCCGGCTCTCTGGCGCTGTGATGCAGCAACTCTACCACTGTGCCACACTAACTGTACTGTACTGTACTGTGGGCTTGCTGCAATCCCTGTGACCACTAGGGGGCTCCGTACATGCAACCACTAGGGGGCTCCGTACATGCAAGGTACCTTTCTCGGCCCAGTTCAAATTGGATGAATCAGATTGCTGCATCTACTTTCTTCGTTATAAACAACTCTGAGTACTCAGTTAATAAACTGTGCAAGGAACATTTCGACAGCCTGGCATCACACTGAACCCTAGCTCATAAATTCTAGCAGCAGAATTAGGCCTTTCGGCCCATCAAATCTATTCCGCCATTCAATCATCTTTCCCTCTCAACCCCATTTTCCTGCCTTCTCCCCATAACACCCGACACCCGTACTTATCAAGAATCTATCAATCTCTGCCTTAAAAATATCCATTGACGACCTCTACAGCCACATAAATTCCACAGATTCACCAGCCACTGACTAAAGAAATTACTGCTCATCTCCTTTTCAGTCTTTCCCCATCTCCCGGTTGAATGGGGTTGAGTGGGAAAGATATATCAGCCACGATTGAATGGCAGTGTCAACTTGATGGGCCGAATGGTCTAATTCTGCTCCCTATAACTTATGAACTTATGAACATGCCGCACTGTGAACTGCAGTCCAACGTCTACAGGGAGACTTGTTCAGCGTAAGGCTACAATTAAGAGGAAGGCTCAAGGTGTTTGTCCACACTGCCAGCCGACGTTCAGTTTCAGCTTTTAGACTCGGGCACAAAGATTGCATTCAGAGCCTAATCCAAACGTGGCTGACACTCGGAGGCATGTCTGAAGAAGGGCCCAGCCCAGAAATGTCATCCATCAGTTTTTCTGCAAAGTTGCTGCCTTGACCTGCTGAGTTACGCTGGCACTTTGTGTCAAACTAGGCTAACACAATGTGGAGGAAGGAACCGCAGCTGCTGGTTTATACCGAAGGTAGACGCAAAATGCTAGGGTAACTCAGTGGGTCACGCAGCATCTCTTGAGAGAAGGAATAGGTAACGTTTCGGGTCTGAAGAAGGGTCTCGACCTGAAATGTCGCCAATTCCTTTTCTCCAGAGATGCCGCCTGGCCTGCTGAGTTACTCCAGCATTTTGTGTCTATCTTCGGGGTAAGGCAGCATCTGCAGTTCCTTCCATCACAAGTGAGGGAGGGGGTGGGCAGATGGAGAAAGGTGGGAGAAGGGGATGAGAAAGGTGAACATGGGGAGAAGAAACCAAGGTGAACCGGTCTAAAGAAGGGCCTCGACCTGAAACGTCACCTATTCCTTTTTTCCAGAGATGCTGCTTGGCCCGCTGAGTTACTCCAGCATTATGTCTCTCTACCAGGTGGGCAGGTGTGTGAGTGATGGGCAGATGAACAAGCTGGGGGAGAGTGATGAGCAGGAGGTGGCATGGATGAAATGAACAAAGGGAGAGACATCCTGGATGGATTGGTGCAAGTGGGAAAAGGGCCGAGAGAGTGCGGAGCCCCTGCCATTTGGGAGTTGGTTAACCAAGGTGTTGTTCTTCTCGTTGTGTTTGGCCTCATTGTGGCAGTGGGGAAGATGGGAGGTGGCAATGGGAAGGAGAGGTGAAACATTGCATTTGTTATTCTCAATGTGGTCTCCTCTATATCAGCAAGACCAGGCATATATCAGGTGACCATTTTGAAGAGCAACTGCGCTCTGTCCCCAACGTGGGCGGCACGGTGGTACAGTTGCCGCCTTACAGCGCCAGAGACCCGGGTTTAATCCTGACTGCGGGTGCTGTCTATATGGTGTTTGTACGTTCTCCCCCTAACCAGTGTGGGTTTCCTCCCACTCCAAAGACGTGCAGGCTTGTAGGTTAATTGGCTTTGGTAAGAATTGTAAATTGTCCCGGGTGAGTAGGATAGTGTTAGTGTGCGGGGATCATTGGTCGGTGCGGACTCGGTGGGCCGAAGGGCCTGTTTCCTCGCTATGTCTCTAAACTAAATTAAGCTGTGTAAGGCTACCAGATGCAGGTTCTTCCAATCTCCTCCCCATTCCCACCTGTCTAGCCTCGGCTATCTCCACAATCACGGTGTGACCAAATGCAAATCAGAAGCGCCACTCCACCTCCACCCCCACCCCCACCCCCCTCCAGTTGGTTCCATCAGCCCATCATCTCTTCTCCCCCCCCACCCCCCTTCCCACCACCCCCCTCATCTGCTTCCACCTCTCACGGCCCAGCCTCGGTCAAACCCCTCCTTCTCACTTCAGTCTACAGCCCATTGCTCCTCTCCAATCTCAGTCTTACTGCACGGTCTCAACTCAGAACATCGATCGCCCCTTCGCCTCCACAGTTGCTGCTTGGCTTGCAGAGTTTTTTCCAGCGGTTTGTTTCTTGCTCTCGGTATTTAGTTTGTTTTAGTTTTAAACTAATCTAAAATAAACTAATCACCGAGAACAAGATACAAACTGCGGAGGTAGAGCAAGGAAACAGGCCCTTCGGCCCACTGAGTCCACGCCGACCAGCGATCTCTGCACATTAACACCACCCTACACACTTTACAATTTTACTGAAGCCAATTAACCTACAAACCTGTACGTCTTTGGAGTGTGGGAGGGAACCAGAAATCCCGGAGAAAACGTATAACCACCGTCCAGACAGCACCCGTAGTCAGGATCGGACCCGGGTCTCTGGCACCATGAGGCAACTACTCTACCGCTGCACCACCGTGCCACCCATTATCTGGCCTGACTGGTGGTGTGGAACCTATCCTTGGTGTCCAAGCCGTCAATTATCCTTTCCTCAACATCAATTAAAAAAAATAATTTGTCCATTATCCCACTGCATTTGAGGAAGTTTTCACTATATAAACTTGCACTGGTATTTCCTACATAACTACAATACCCACATTTCAAAACTACTTGTGTAGGAAGGAATTGAAGATACTGGTTTACACCGAAGATAGACACAAAATGCTGGAGTAACTCAGTGGATCAGGCAGCATCTCTGGAGAAAAGGAATGGGCGACATTTTGTGTCGAGACACTTCTTTAGACTAAGAGTCAGGGGAGAGGGAGACTAGAGGTATGAAAAGGTTTAAAACAAATCACAGCCAACACTGATGCCTCAAGAAAGGTGGAGCCCACAATGGTCCATTGGTGGCAGTGGAAGAGGTGATAACGGAAGGATACGAACAGTATAACTAGCAGGACTAGGGTGGGGGAGGGACGGAGTGAGAAGGGATGCAAGGGTTACTTGCAATTAGAGAAATCAATATTAATACCACAGCCCAAGCTAAATATGAGGTGCTGTTTCTCCAATTTGAGTAGCGTCACTCTGACAGTGGAGGAAGCCCAGTACAGAATGGTCAGTGTGGGAATGGGAGAGAGAATTAAAGTGTTGAAATATTTGGCAACCGGGAGATAGCGTAGGCCTAGGCGGGCTGAGCAGAGGTGTTCAGCGAAGCGATCGCCGAGCCTGCCGCCTGATCTCGCCAATATATAGTACTTCACACCAAAAACACCAGATATAGTAGATGAGGTTGGAGGAGGTACAAGTGAACCTCTGCCTCACCTGAAAAGACTGTCGGGATCCCTGGATGGAGTCGAGGGAGGAGGTATAGGGACAGGCGTTGTATCTTTGCTGGATGTCTAGCGCCCTAATATTTAGATTACTGCCGGAGTTAGGATGTAGAGAACTCAGACTTGCAATGCTAAGGTGTCGACACACGGAAATGCAGATGTTAGTTTACAAAAAAGGCACAATGTCCTGGAGTACCTCAGCAATTCATGCATTATCTCTGGAAGAAATGAAAAGGCAACGCTTCGGGTCGGGACCCTGAAGGCTCCAGAACTGAAACATCATCTATCCATGTCTTCCAAGGTGCTGCCTGACCCGCTGAGTTACTCCAGGACTTTGCGCCTCTTAATGCGGAGATGTTGTTGTATTAACGTAAGGCTCAACGCTAAATATAGCCTGTTGCAAAACTCCAGCCCACAAAATACACAGAGGGCAAACCGATACATAAAATGCGTATAAAGAAACAGACTAGACAGATCAAACTAGACGGACGGAAAACTCAGAATATCCCAGCGAGTCACTGGTGCTCAGATCTGCCCACTAACACCGCTCACAGATAAAACTATGAAGAAGGACGCATCTGTTTAGTAAACCCAAGCCACAGGATTGAGAATAAATTGCCGGGGTTTGGGGCGGGTGGAGTGGTGGTGGTGGTGATGTCGGTGGTATGGGGTTGTGTACTGGTGGAAGGCAGACTGGGCAAGGTGTGGCTGGAGGCTGCCAGCTGGATATGAGTTTATTTATTTATATTTATATACATTTTTATATTTTATATAGTTATATTTATATAATGGTATATGGACACAGTGATCTGTTCTGTAGTCAATGCCTACTATGTTCTGTTGTGCTGAAGCAAAGCAAGAATTTCATTGTCCTATCAGGGACACATGACAATAAACTCTCTTGAATCTTGAGTTGCCGTTCAGAGAGTAGCGGCCTTCTCACCGAGTCGCTGTGGGCCCCAGGTCCATTCCAGAGGCTTGAAGCACAACGCCCAGACTGTTGCCAGTGCCAACCTCTTAGCGTTAAACCACTAGTTCCCAACCTCTCATCTGCCGCCGAAAATGGATCAAACACTTGGACCATGGGCCATATCCAGCCGTGGGAGAGCGAGGAGGGCCGTCGGAGAGCAGCAAAAACAAACGGTGGACTGGGTAGGGGGTTGAGGGCAGGGGGGGGGGGGGGGGGGCAGGTGATAGGACTGTCCGGTGAACTTTTTCAACTTTGTCGGAGCCAGAAACATGGCGACACGTTTACCGCCTCGCTGGGGTTTGCCGTATGGTTTTACCGGGTTGTACGCAACACAAGGCATTTCAATGTCCCTAGGTACATGTAACAATACAGTATCTTTGAATCATTGAGTGTTTTAAGATAGCGTGATAAATGAGTTGATTATTCTGTCAAAATGATTCACGTATTCAAAATATTCTATCGTTGTTTTCATAAGTACATAAATCATCGGAGCAGAATTAGGCCATTCGGCCCATCAAGTCTACTCCGCCATTCAATTAAGGCTGATCTGTCTTTCCCCCTCAACCCCATTCTCCTGCCTTCGCCCCATAACCCTTGACACCCGTACTAATCAAGAATCTGTTAATCTCCGCCTTATAGTACCCAAAGAAACTGAATGCATAAATTCCTCCTCAATTCCCTTTTGATGCTGCTCATTGGGACGCCATTGAAACTTACGGAATAGAAAAAGGCCTGGATAGAGTGGATGTGGAGAAGGTGTTTCCTCTAGTGGGAGAGTCTAGGACCAGAGGCCATAACCTCAGAATTAAAGAATGTCGCTTTAGAAAGGCGATGAGGAGGGATTTCTTTAGTCAGAGGTTGGTGAATCTGGAATTCATTGCCACAGACAGCTGTGGAGGCCAAGTCAATGGATATTGTTAATACAATACAATACAATTTATTTGTCATTTGGACCCGTTAAGGTCCAAACGAAATGTCGTTTCTGCAGCCATACAATACAAAACGAAGAAGACCCGAGACACAACACAATTTACACATACATCCATCACAGCGCTGTGATGGAAGGCAAAAAAACGTATCTCTCCACTGCACTCCCCCCCCCCCCCCCAATGTCAGAGTCAAAGTCAAAGCCCCCGGCGGGCGATGGTGATTGTCCCGCGGCCATTAAAGCCACGCCGGGTGATGCAAGGTCGCGCACCGGGTCTTGGTGTTAGAGCCCCGGCGCGCGCTCGCAAACTCCCGCGGCCATTCCAAGCCGCGCGGGGCGGTGATGCAAAGCCCCGCTCCAGGTGCTCTTCAACCCCGCAATTCGGGCGGGAGAAGTCGCCGCTGCGGAAGCCCCGAAAAGCGGTCTCCCACCAGGGACCCGCGGGCTTCCAGTGTTGCTGTCCGCCATTAATGTGGAGATTAATAGATTCTTGACTAGTATAGGTGTCAGGGGTTATAGGGAGAAGGCAGGAGAATGGGGTTGAGGGGGAAAAATAGATCAGCCATGAATGGCAGAGTAGATATTAGGGGCTGAATGGCCTAGTTTTGCTCCTAGAACGTATGAACCTATGAAGTCAGCTCACACCTCATGCAGTATACGTCTCGATATTTATTTCCATTGATAGCGTCAGGAAAAGTGCAGCACATGTAGACAACTAACAACCAACAAGGTCAAGCCTGTAAATCATTGCAAACATCATTGTGAGAGGAAGTCTACAAGAAACCGCTTCCTTCAAACACCTTGCAGGTACTCAGAGAGAAATATGCTCCCAAGATGTATTTATTATTCTTCCGCGGACTGATTCTTATTACCAAACGTGTTGCCATCGGAAGCTTGCTTGCTTTTCATCCTCTTTGTTGAGAGCTTTGGTTTTCAGCTGATAACAAAGTGGCATCGGCCAGTTTCCAGGCCTCGCAATTTTGTGGTGGGTTCTTTCAGTATTCTATCAACGTCTGGAGTCTTTGAGATACGGCGCGGAAACAGGCAGTTCAACTGGACCCACACACGTCAACAACTGCTCATTCTCCCCACATTCCCATCAATTCCTACCATTCACCTGCACAGAGTGACAGAATCATACAGCACAGAAACTGGCCCTTCAGCCCAACTTGTTCATGCCAACTGATGGCCCATCTAAGCTGATGGCCCATTTGCCCACATTTGGCCCATATCCCTCTAAACCTTTCCTATCCTGGAGTCACCCTGGCCACTCCCTCTTCTCCCCTCTCCCATCAGGCAAGGGGTAAAAATGCACACCTCCAGTTTCAGGGACAGTTTCTTCGCAGCTCTTATCTGTCAAGTGAACTATCATTTCACCAACCAGAATGGTCCTGACCTGCCATCTACTTCATTGAAGACCTTTGGACTATCTTTAATCAGACTTTAACTTGCACTAAATGTTACTCCCATTATCCTCTATCTGTCCTCAGCATGTTTGGAATCATGTACATTATTTTTGCTGAATGGATAACATGCAACAACAAAAAATTTCCCTTCACCTATGACAATAATAAACTAAACTATCTATGTACTTGTTTAAATTGTGTGAGAGTGCACATCAGGGGTAATTTACACTGACCAATTAACCTACCAACATGCACATTTTTGACTTGTGGGAGGAAAGCGGAGGAAACCCACGCATATGAGCGTTTGACTGCACTGGGCCTCTACTGGCTCGAGTTTAGAAGGATGAGGGGAGACCTCATTGAATGAATGAATTAATTAGATTATTGCCCAAGTATGTCCATCTACAAGGAATTTGCCTTGGTGCTCCGCTCGCAAGTAACAACACAACATACAGTAAACATTTAAGAATAAAACATAAAACATTAAAACATCAAGAATAAAACATTATAGTTTAAACATGTGAATGAAATAAAATACCAGAGCAAAAGGAGGCTACAGACTTTTGGTTATTGAGTAGAGTTACTGCTCGTGGAAAAAAAGCTGTTTATATGTCTGGCTGTGGCGGCTTTGACAGTTCGGATTCAAAGAGTTTGTGGCCAGGGTGAGAGGGGTCAGAGATGATCTTACCCGCTCGCTTCCTGGCCCTTGCAGTGTACGGTTCGTCAATGGAGGGAAGGTTGCAGCCAACAACCTTCTCAGCTGATCGGACGATTCGCTGCAGCCTCCGGATGTCGTGCTTGGTGGCTGAGCCAAACCAGACCATGATGGAGAAGGTGAGAACAGACTCTACGATGGCCGTGTAGAATTGGACCATCATTGACTGTGGCAGATTGTGCTTCCTCAGCTGCCACAGGAAGTTTGAATGTTGAGTCGATGGTAGCCCCCCATTTAAGATCCTTGGAGATGATGGTTCCTAGGAACTTAAAAGACTCCACAGATGTGACTGTGGTGTTGTTGATAGTGAGTGGGGGGAGGGGGGAGGGAGCTCTCCCAAAGTCCACAAGCAATTCCACTGTCTTAAGAGAATTGAGCTCTAGGTTGTTGCTACAGCACCAGGACGCCAGCTGTGACACTTCCTGTCTGTAGGCAGATTCCTCCCCAACCTGGATCAGTCCAATCATCCGCAAACTTGAGAAACTTGACAGAGGTGTCTGTGGAGGTGCAGTCGTTGGTGTAGAGAGAGTAAAGGAGAGGGGAGAGTACGCAGCCTTACGGTGCTCCTATGCTGAGTGTCTGCGGGTCCAAGATGTACTTTCCCAGCCTCACATGCTGCTTCCTGTCTGTCAGGAAGTTGGTGATCCACTGACAGAAGGGTTCAGGCACAGTCAACTGGGAGAGTTTGGAGTGTACAGGGCTCTCGCTTAACTTTTTTTCCCTGTTGCCAGCCGGGCAACCTAGGCAGCTTTTTAGGTTGCCAAATGACAGTTTAGGTGGTCATTTAAGATGGCTTGCATGACGCGTGCGATAATGTGCTCGGACGAAGTGCGTAGTTACCAGTCGGAATTATACTCAATGAAGCATTCACATATTATTTCTGCTTCAAATAAAGTCACAAACTAAACATATTCACCAATCAAGACATGATATATCCCACAATGACATGCAGCAAAATTATAAGACAGTATCTCAACTCTTTTTACACATTGCAATTAATGTAATTTCTATTAGTTCTTTCCACTTCCAAACAAAAGTGTGGTTGGATTATTCCGCGTATGATCAACTTGTGTCAATAAATCCTGGACCATGGTAACATGTATGCGTACGTATAGTTGTGAATGTTGCTCATTAAATAACTACAGTACTGATACTCCATATTACGAGCATTGATTTGCCGTTAAAATGAACTCTGTAATAACGTGTCAACGGCAGCAGTGACAATCGAACACTGCGGTTTTAATGTTTCACGTGTTCACAATTTAATTAATCCATCTTTATGGATTAAAACAAATAATAACATTGGGAATTAAAACACATTTGATTGCATTCCGTTATCAAACATAGTCAATGTTCGCTCTGAAGACATTTCCAGCACAATAGGGTCAGGGAGGGTGTGTGTGTGAATCAGTGCGGGGTGGATAGATGGCGGGGGTGGGGGATTAGAAGGCAGTCGGTGCAGAATGGATGGATTGAGGCAGGTGAATTAGTACGTGTTGGTTGGAGTAGGTACAATTGTGAGGGGAGAGCACAGGGGATGTCAGTGGTGTTGAATGGGGGGGGGGTTCAGTACGGGATGGATGGGTTTAGACAAAAGTGCTGGAGAAACTCAGCGGGTGAGGCAGCATCTATGGAGCGAAGGAAATAGGCAACGTTTCGGGTCGAAACCCTTCTTCAGACTGTTCCCCCCATTTTTCTTGAATGGGAGCATCAGTACAGGATGGATGGGGGGGGATATCAGCGCAGGATGAATGGGGGGGTCAGTACAGTGCGGATCGGAGGGTGTGCAGGATGAATGCGGGATCACTACAGGATAAATGAGGGGAAGGGGGGAAGGTGCAGGGTAAATGGAAGGTGGGTCAGTACGGGATGAATGCATGGATTAGTACAGGATGGATGGAGGAGAAGTGCAGGATGGATGGGAAAAGGGGTAAGTACAGGGTGTATTGGGGAACCAGTGTAGGATGGATGGGGGGAGGGGGTGGCAGGAGAATCAATGCGAGGTGGGTAGGGTGATCAGCGGAGGATGAATAGATGGGGGGGTAGATGTGGAGGGGAGCACAGGGGATGTCAGTGAGGACTGAATAGACGCGGGAATGGGGATCAGTGCGGGATGGAGTGGAGGGGTCCCAGGATAAGGGGGTGGATGGGGCGTACAAGAGAGAGGGAGAGAGAGAGAGGGAGAGGGGGGCGAGGTGGGGAGGAAGGAAGGTCAGCGCTCCTCGGACATCGCCCCGCTGCCTTGGCCGTTGGGAACTCCTCGCCACCGCCTCCCTCCTCCGCCAGCCAACAGCAAGGTACGGGGTCGAGCGGTGCAGCTTAGAGATCCTATAGCTATAAGATCTTTGGTGCACCTGCTTCACTCGAGTTGAAGCGAATGACGGGCCCCAAACAGCGGCAGCGGCCGCGACTCCATCTCCTCCTCCTCCCGCCCCCCGCCCGCCCTGATAAGGGCCTCAGCTTGTAAACCTGCTAACGGGCTATCAAAACAAACCCTCCCGCACGCCGAGGCCTCCCCCTCCCTCCTCCCGGCCTCGGCGTGCGGGAGGGTTTGTTTCGAAAGCGGTTATCGCCGTTAGCGGGTTTACAAGCAGAGGCCCTTATCAGGGCGGGCGGGGTGCGGGAGGAGGCGGAGATGGAGCCGCTGCTGCTGCTGTTCGGGGCCTGTCGTTCGCTCCGACCCTTCCTCACCCCGCACCTAGTATCTTTCCCACGCAATACATCCGTCACCGCCGACACAAAACGTCGCGTTCCTTTTCTCCAGAGATGCTGCCTGACCCGCGGAGTTACTCCAGTTTTTTGTGTCTATCTTCGGTACAAACCAGTATCTGGTTGCCAAGCCGAGCAAAATGACTCGGTGTTTAGGTTGCCCGGCGGCGCTTTGAGTGGTCAGTGGCACCCGGGCAACCTCTAATTTCGAGCCCTGGTGTAGTAGCTCTGGCACAATGGTGTTGAATGCAGAGCTAAAATCCACAACAAAATCCTTGCATAGGTCGACAGAAATGCTGGAGAAACTGAGCGGGTGAGGCAGCATCTATTGATGCTGCCTCAACCGCTGAGTTTCTCCAGCATTTTTGTCTACCTTCGATTTTCCAGCATCTGCAGTTCCTTCTTAAACTCCTTGCATAGGTCCCCTGACGGTCTAGGTGCTGGAGGACAAAGTGCAGGCCTAGGTTGACTGCATCATCCACAGATCTATTGGCCCAGTAAGCAAACTGCAGAGGATCCAGCAGGGGGATTGTGATATTTTTCAGCTGGGCCAGCACAAGCCTTTCAAGGGTCTTCATGACTACAGAGGTCAGTGCGACAGGCCTGTAGTCATTAAGACAAGTAATCCTTGTCTTTTTGGCTACAGGGACAATAGTGGAGAATTTGAAGCAGGCAGGGAGAGTACAGGTTTGCAGGGACTGGTTGAAAATGTCTGCGTAGACCAGTGCCAGTTGTTCGCCACAGAGCTTGAGGATAGAGGGGGAAACATTGTCCGGTCCTGGAGATTTCCGGCTTTTCTCTCCTGAATAGCTTCTCCACCTCCTCAATTTCTATTGTTAGTGATGGAGAAGTGGCCAGACTGATGTTGGGCAGCAAGGAGGGGGTGGGTAGTGGTCGAGGGTCCAGTCTCTGCAGACTGGAGTCAGGCTGTGAGTGGGTGTGAAGTGGTGATTGGGGAGGGGGGAGGGGGGAGGAGAGGGGGTACCAGGGTTATGTTTCTGTTTATCGAACCTGCAGTAGAACTTGTTCAGGTCGTTGGTCAGCTGACGATTGTCCAGAGAGTGGAGGTTTTCCTCTTGTAGCTGGTGATTTCTTGCAATCCCTTCCAAACTGAAAAAGAGTCACTAGCTGACAACCTCTCCATTGGCAGCTCTGATTCCTCTTCTCAGCTTGTACTTGGCCTGCCTGTAGAGGTCTGCATCCCAGCTCCTGTAGGCCTCATCAAACTGAGCAAATAGTGAAAGGCCAGGATAGAGTGGATGTGGAGAAGATGTTTCCACTAGTGGGAGAGTCTTAGACCAGAGGCCTCAAAATAAAAGGACGTACCTTCAGGAAGATGAGGAGGAATTTCCTTAGTTCAGAGGTTGGCGATTCTGTGGAATTCATTGCCACAGACGGCTGTGGAGGCCAAGTCAATGGATATTATTAAGGCTGAGATTAATAGATTCTTGATTAGTACGGGTGTCAGGGGTTGTGGGGACAAGGCGAGAGAATGGGGTTGAGAGGGAAAGATAGATCAGCCATGATAGAATAGCAGAATAGACTTGATGGGCCGAATGGTCCAATTCTGCTCCTATCACTTATAAACTTACGACAAGTCGTAGGGAGAACGGGGAAACTCCACACGGACAGCACCGAGGTCAGGATTGCAGCCGTATCTTTAGCGCTGTTGGACAGCAACACTACCAGCTGTGCCACTGTCACCCAGTTGTGCCATTGTGTTGCATTGAAACTAAAGAGGAAAGGTTGTTTTGGAGGAACCCCACGCAGTCTGCTAACAGAAGCTACTGTGCAGAGGATAGTCTGTAATGTGGGTGAATGTTCGGACGACAGCGAGATTTTCGCAATGATGCGCTGCAGGAAGTATTTTATCAGGATGCATCACAGCTAGGTTTGGGAACAGCTCCATCCAAGACCGCGAGAAATTGCAGTGACTTGTGGTCGCAGCCCAGACCATCCTCCCTTCTATTGACTCCATTTACAGGGCTCGAAATTAGAGGTTGCCCGGGTACCACTGACCACTCAAAGCGCCGCCAGGCAGCCTAAACACCGAGTCATTTTGCCCGGCTTGGCAACCAGATACTGGTTTGTACCGAAGATATACACAAAAAACTGGAGTAACTCCGCGGGTCAGGCAGCATCTCTGGAGAAAAGGAACGTGACGTTTTGTGTCGGCGGTGACGGCTGTATTGCGGGGCAAAGATACTAGGTGCGGGGTGAAAAAGGGTCGGAGCGAATGATGGGCCCCGAACAGCGGCAGCAGCGGCTCCATCTCCGCCTCCTCCCGCACCTCAACCGTCCTGATAAGGGCCTCTGCTTGTAAACCCGCTAACGGCGATAACCGCTTTCAAAACAAACCCTCCCGCACGCCTAGGCCGGGTGGAGGGAGGGGGAGGCTTCGGCGTGCGGGAGGGTTTGTTTTGAAAGCGGTTATCGCCGTTAGCGGGTTTACAAGCAGAGGCCCTTATCAGGGCGGGCGGTGGGAGGAGGCGGAGATGGAGCCGCTATCGCGGCCGCTGCTGCCGCTGTGCGGGGCCCGTCATTCGCTCCGACTCGTCTGAAGCAGCTGCACCAAAGATCTTATAGCTATAGGATCTTTGAGCTGCACCGCTCGGCCCCGCACCTTGCTGTTGGCTGGCAGAGGAGGGAGGCAGTGGCGAGGAGTTCCCAACGGCCAAGGCAGTGGGGCGATGTTGTCCGAAGAGCGCTGACCTTCCTTCCTGACCACCTCACCCCCCCCTCCCTCTCTCTCTCTCTCTCTCTCTCTCTCTCTCTCTCTAGCCACCTCCACCCCCTTATCCTGGGACCCCTCCACTCCATCCCGCACTGATCCCCATTCCCGCGTCTATTCAGTCCTCACTGACATCCCCTGTGCTCCCCTCCACATCTACCCCCCCCCCCATCTATTCATCCTGCGCTGATCACCCTATCCACCTCGCATTGATTCTCCTGCCACCCCCCCCCCCATCCATATTACACTGGTTCCCCAATTCACCCTGTACTTACCCCTTTCCCATCCATCCTGCACTTATCCTCCATCCATCCTGTACTAGTCCACACATTCATCCCGTACTGACCCACCCTCCATTTACCCTGCACCTTCCCCCTTTCCCCTCATTCATCCTGTAGTGTTTACCATTCATCCTGCACACCCTCCGATCCACACTGTACTGACCCCCCCCCCATTCATCCTGCGCTGATATTCCCCCCCCCATCCATCTTGTACTGATCCTCCCATTCAAGAAGAATGGGGGGAACAGTCTGAAGAAGGGTCTCGACCCGAAACATTGCCTATTTCCTTCGCTCCATAGATGCTGCCTCACCCGCTCAGTTTCTCCAGCACTTTTGTCTACTCCCATCCATCCGGTACTGAACCCCGCCATTCAACACCACTGACGTCCCCGGTGCTCTCCCCTCACAATTTTACCTACTCCAACCAACACGTACTAATTCACCTGCCTCAATCCATCCATTCTGCACCGACTGCCTTCTAATCCCCCACCCCCGCCATCTATCCACCCCGCACTGATTCACACACCCACCCCTCCCTGACCCTATTGTGCTGGAAATGTCTTCAGAGAGAAACATTGACTATGTTTGATAACGGAATGCAATCAAATGTGTTTTAATTCTCAATGTTATTATTTGTTTTAATCCATAAAGATGGATTAATTAAATTGTGAACACGTGAAACATTAAAACCGCAGTGTTCGATTGTCACTGCTGCCGTTGACACGTTATTACAGAATTCATTTTAACGACAAATCAATGCTCTTAATATGGAGTATCAGTACTGTAGTTATTTAATGAGCAACATTCACAACTATACGTACGCATATATGTTACCATGGTCCAGGATTTATTGACACAGGTTGATCATACGCTGAATAATCCAAACACATTTTTGTTTGGAAGTGGAAAGAACTAATAGAAATTGCATTAATTGCAATGTGTAAAAAGAGTTGAGATACTGTCTTATAATTATGCTGCATGTCATTGTGGGATATATCATGTCTTGATTGGTGAATATGTTTAGTTTGCGACTTTATTTGAAGCAGAAATAATATGTGAATGCTTCATTGAGCATAAATCCGACTGGTAACTACGCACGTCGTCCGAGCACATTATCGCACGCGTCATGCAAGCCATCTTAAATGACCACCTAAACTGTCATTTGGCAACCTAAAAAGCTGCCTAGGTTGCCCGGCTGGCAACAGGGAAAAAAAGTTAAGCGAGAGCCGTGATTTACACCTCACGCTGCCTCACCAATGCCAGCAGCATAATCATGGACGAGTCGCACCCTGGCCACTCCCTCTTCTCCCCTCTCCCAGCAGGCAAAACCTTTGAACGCGAGGGACAATTTACAGAGGGGAATTAACCGATACACTTGCACGTCTTTGGGAGGAAACCGGAGCACCAGGAGGAAATCCACACGGTCACAGGGAGAACGTGCAAACACCACACAGACAGTACCCAAGGTTGGGATTGAATCTGGTCTAGATAGAGTGAGTGTGGAGAGGATGTTTCCACCAGTGGGAGGGTCTAGGACAGAGGCCACAGCTTCAGAATAAAATAACATATCTTTGGAAAAGAGATGAGGAGGAATTTCTCCAGTCAGAGGGTGGTGAATCTGTGGAATTTATTGCCATGGAAGGCTGTGGAGGCCGTCATTGGGTATTTTTAAGATGACAGATATTTGATTGGTACGGGTGTCAGGGGTTATGGGGGAGAAGGCAGGAGAATGGGGTTGAGAGGGAAAGATAGATCAAACATGATTGAATGGTGGAGTAGACATGATGGGCTGAATGGCCTAATTCTCCTCCTAGAACTTATGAACTGGGTCACTCCGACCATGAAGCAGCAGCTCAGGCAGCTGGCCACCTGTGGTGAAGTGTACGTTTTATCGAGTAGGTAAATGTGCATCATTACAAGGTAGGTATTTGATCATTTCAGGTTGGATCAGGTATCTCAGATAATAAAATATAATACCACACTGGGATGAATCCGCAGGATCACCACAATATGCAACAAGGAAAAGAAGTTAGAAGTCTCGCATCTGCATTTGTAAAATTTTCTGTTTTTATAGCTCAACGGCCCAGAGTCAGTTGATTTGGTTTAGTTTAGTTTAAAGATACAGCGTGGAAACAGGCCGTTTGGCCCACTCCGACCAGCGAACCCCGTACACTAACACTATCCCACACACTAAAGGGCCTGTCCCACTTGGACAACCTAATCCACGAGTTTAGACCCCAGACGAGTTGAAAAAAAATGTCACGTTCGTGTTGACTCGCCGAAGTAAAAGACTTCCTACGACTATGTCTACGACCTCCTACGACTATGTCTACAACCTCCTACAACTATGTCTACGACTCCCTATGACCCCCCTCGACCTCAGTCTTCCACACCCAAGACCAACTACAACTCGCTACGAGTGGACAATAATCACATGGTAAAATGATGTCATGTTTGCATTTGTTTTCCCGGGCCAGTTACCGACCTACGACTATCTACGCCTATCTATGCCTATCTACGCCTATCTACGCCTATCTACGCCTATCTACGACTATCTACGACTATCTACGACTATCTACGACTATCTACGACTATCTACGACTACCATCACGACCTACTACGACCTACCTACAAGTAAAAAGTATCAAATATTTTTATATTCGTGGACATTATTTATCAGGCTGGAAAAAACGCCGCGACCTACTTGAGGCCACGAGTACGCGGAGACCACTCACGAGTATGAAGAAGAGTTACGAAGACCTCCTACGACCTCGTGGTGACCACGCTGGGAGTATGAGTCAAGGGCAAACTCGGCAGAGGTCGCCAATTAGGTTGTGAAAGTGGGACAGGGGCTTTAGGACAATTTACCAAAGCCAATCAACAGCTCACGTGGGAGGAAACCAGAGCACCCGGAGAAAACCCACGCGGTCAGCAGGGAGAACGCAGAAACTCCATACAGACAGCACCCAAATCCATTTTTCTTATAATATACAAATGACCGTGATGTTGGGAGGCTCTGTATATCACCTGAAGGAAAAGAACCAGTAGCATATTTTGCAAATGAGACCAATAAAATGTGGCCAGAAAAAGATGGCTGAGATTACGGGTTGGAGGGAAGGAAAGAAGAAAGAAATGCAGAAAGGCTCGATGATAGAAAGAGTGTGGCTGCCTCCTACAGTCATTGCATTGTACAGGTCAAACTGCCCTCACGTTCCACATGGGAGGTCAAGATCAACTCCATTCCTCAGCTGCTCTCCAGACCAACATTGGCAAGAGTGTGTGATCATAGTGAGAGGTTTACATGGGCCGTTTCCATTACAAACAGGTACTTGAATTTATAATGGGGGAAGCTGACAGGAAATCTGTCCAACACCAGGAACATAATAAATTCTGGATAAACATGAAAATATACGACTGCAACAGTTGTATATTTGCAAAACGTAACCAAACATGCATTGACTAAAATATTCATATTATAATTGGCCACTTAATGACTTTGTTACCTTGTTATTGACTGCTGACATGTAAAATTAATTAAATGATAAGTTGCATTTTCTGCTGCGGAAACGATCGCTGCAACCAACAATGTTTATCAATTGTTGATGTCTTTGCATACGGTGCCACTCATGGGATTTAGGTAGCAGCTTCCTGAAGGCATTTCCTGCACATTGCAGTCTGCTCGGCAGCTCAGTAAACTGTGAAGCGGTCTAATTGTGGACTTCCTTTCATTATAGCTTCACAGCACTGCCGAGGCGAGCTGCAGAAAGGGGCAGAAACAACATGCAAACTAAACCTTTAGTTTCGAGATAGAGGCACAGCGCGGAAACGGGCCCTTTGGCCCACCGGGTCCGCGCCGACCAGCGATCCCCGCACACTAACACTATCCTAAACACACCAGGGACAATTTACAATATTACCAAGCCAATTAACCTACAAATCTGCACGTCTTTGGAGTGTGGAAGGAAACCAAAGGTCTCAGAGAAACCACACGCAGGTCACAGGGAGAACGTGCAAACTCCATACAATCAAGCACCCAGAGTCAGGATCTAACCCGGGTTTCTGGTGCTGTAAGGCGGCAACTCTACCGCTGCGCAACTGTGCCGCCCAATTAAAAGGTGGTATTATACAATTCCTTTATGGAGCTCACCAAAACAAAAACCCTCTCCAGTTGTGTTGGAAGGAACTGCAGATGCTCGTTTGAACCAAAGATACACACAAAACGCCATAGTAACTCAGCGGGTCAGGCAGCACCCCCGGAGAAAAGGAATAAGTGATGTTTCGGGTCGAGACCCTTCTTCAGACTAAAGGGTAATGAGAGATATAGACGGTGATTTAAAGGGATAAAGAACAAATGAAATGCAAGATATGCAAAAAGTAATGATGATCAACGAAAGGTGGAGCACACAATGGTCCATTGTTGGGCGTGGGCTGGGTGATAAGTTGTATAGATGGTGAAACTCAACAGGACGACAGTGAAACTAGTACCACATCTAGTACCACTAGTACCACATCTAAGGTGGGGGAGGTACGGAAAGTGAGGGAATGCAAAGGGAGAAATCAATGTTCATACCGCTGGGTAAGCAAAATTTGAGGTGCTGCTCCTCCAGTTTGCGTGTATCCTCACTCTGACAATAGAGGAGGCCCTGGACAGAAAGGTCAGGGTGGGAATGGGAGGAGGATTTAAAGTGTTTGGCAGCCGGGAGATCAGGCTGGCCAAGGCGGACTGAACAAAGGTGTTCAGCGAAACAATCGGCCAGTCTACGTATGGTCTCACCGATATATAGGAGTCCACACCTGGAAAAGTGGATACAGTAGATGAGGTTCAAGTGAACCTCTGCCTCACCTGAAGGGATTGTCAGGGTCCCTGGATAGAGTGGAGGGAGGCGGTATAGGGACAAGTGTAGCTTGATTCAGGTAGAAAGCTATTGAATGTTGGACCTCAGTGGACATTTTGCAGTGTCCTCAAGATTTTTTTTTTTTTTAATATTTAGGAGCAGAATTGGGCCATTCGGCCCCTCAAGTCTACTCCATCATTCAATGAAGGGCTGTTCAATCTTTCTTTCTCAACCCCATGCTGTATAACCTCTGACACCCATACTAATCAATCGCCACCATAAGATTATCCACTAACTTGGCCTCCACAGCCATCTATGGCAATGAATCTCACAGATTCACCACCCTCCGACTGAAGAATGATAAGTACTGTGCATTCCAGGATGATTCTGAAGCCCAGCATTCTCCAAAGGTCACTTACACGGGAAGAGCCAAAACACAGGGCCTGTCTGAACACGGATACATTCATCATGACATTTACTCACTTCCACAGCCACAACATGCAAGGCACATCTCTCTAAAGCTGCACTACGCACTCTCTGCTCCTTCACCTCACTGCTGCTTGTGAGATTCGAGGCATCGGCTGGAAGACCAGACTAACTCAGGCCCAAGTGTGTCACCTCTGGCGCTGCACGGTCTCAAGGCCCAGGGGACATCCTCACAAACCCGACACGCAATCCGAAGAAGGTTCTCGACCCCAAAACGTCACCCCTTCCTTCTCTCCAGAGATGCTGCCCGTCCCACTGAGTTACTCCAGCAATTAGTGCCCATCTTCGGTGTAAACCAGCATCTGCAGTTCCTTCTGATGCACAATAGCATGCATCGGGCCAAGGGATGAGAACGGCTAGTCCACACTGTGTGACGTTACTCAAACGCAAGATCTTTCTCTCCACGGTTTAGCCAATCCAGCTCACCACCACCACCAGTCAGTGTCACTGTGAACACAACCATGTGAAACAGCAGCAAGATCTCCATTGTTCTGAAGCATCAAGACTCGGGTCAATGACAACGTTTTTCACAAGGCCAGATCTAGAGAGCAGCTCCACGAGGTGCTGATGTACTTCAGGACTGTGTAGATGGGACAAGTTGGCCGGTGTGGGTAGGTTGGGCCAAAGGGCCAGTTTCCACACTGTATCATTCTATGACTCCATGATGGGTACGTGGGAAATGCAGCAAAGGCAGGTCAACTTCTCACCAAGTTCTACAGACGCGCCACAGAATACATTTTATCGGGATGCATCACAGCATGGTTCGGGTCCGCAAAAAATCGCAGAGAGCGGTGAACGCAGCCCAAACCATCACACAAACCAACCTCCCTTCCATTGACTCCATTTATACCTCATGCTGCCTCGGCAAGGCCAGCAGCATAATCAAGGACGAGTCGAACCCTGGCCGCTCCCTCTTCCCCCCTCTCCCATCAGGTAAAATGTATAGAACCATCCTAACAACTAGAGAGCAGTCCTGAACTAGTATCTACCTCATTGGTGACCCTCAGACTATCTTTGACCAGACTTTACCTTGCACTAAACGCTGTTCACATTACTCCCTTTATCCAGTATCTGTATACTATGGATGGCTCAATTGTAATCAAGTATTGCCTTGCCGCTGACTAGTTAGTACACAACAAAGGCTTTTCACTATACTTCAATTTGAGGAAGGACATTCTTGCTATTGAGGGAGTGCAGCGTAGGTTTACAAGGTTAATTCCCGGGATGGCGGGACTGTCATATGCTGAGAGAATGGAGCGGCTGGGCTTGTACACTCTGGAGTTTACAAGGATGAGAGGGAATCTTATTGAAACATATAAGATTGTAAAGGGTTTGGACACGCTAGAGGCAGGAAACATGTCCCCAATGTTGGGGGAGTCCAGAACCAAGGGCCACAGTTTAAGAATAAGGGGTAAGCCATTTAGAACGGAGACGAGGAAACACTTTTTCTCACAGAGGGTTGTGAGTCTGTGGAATTCTCTGCCTCAGAGGGCGTTGGAGGCCGGTTCTCTGGATACTTTCAAGAGAGCTAGATAGGGCTCTTAAAGATAGCGAAATCAGGGGATATGGGGAGAAGGCAGGAATGGGGTACTGATTGGGGATGATCAGCCATGATCACATTGAATGGCGGTGTTGGCTCGAAGGGCTGAATGGCCTACTCCTGCACTTATTGTCTATTGTCTATAGTACACGTGACAATTAACTAAACTGAACTAAATCAACGTACAAATGAACCATCAGCGAACAGAATGGCAGAACAGCTAGTAGAGTGTCTGGGAGCCATCAAAATTTAACAAACATAAATAGAAACAAAAGATAGATATAAATTGTTGGAGTAACTCAGCGGGTCAGGCAGTCAGAAGAAGGGTTCCTATTCCTATTTTCTCCAAAGGTGCTGCATGACCTGCAGAGGTACTCCAGCACTTTGTGTCTATCTCCGGTGTAAACCAGCATCTGCAGTTCCTTCCTACACATTAAATCGAGACACACAGGCAGGGCCAGCGACTGTTATTTTCTCAGACGCACACAGTTTCTTTGCAACGGTACAAAACAGCAGTGTTGCAAAGCGGAAAGAGTTTAATGAGATTTAGGTTCTATGTGTGCAGGCAGACATTGCTGAGTCGTGACTAAACTCGCTTCTCTGCAGCAGAGAGTGGAAAATTCAGGGAGCACCACTCGCATCCTGCACCCAGCATCAGGTTACAGGCAGACTACAAACTTCAGTCAAACCTCTCCCCCCCCCTCCTGAACACAGCCCTGGGCAGGGGGCCGCAGACATAGCCAGCCAGCAAGGAGTTAACCTCACAGCCCCTTGCAACTTGGAGACCAAGAGACTCTTTGTTTCCACTGGTGACTCATTCCCAGTATGTTGCTTGCTGCCAGTTTCAAACCGGAAGCTAAAGGCAATTAAGTTCTTGCTGTTTCTAGACAGGCGAAGGAAGAGTACGGAAAGCAGCCCCCACCCCCTCTCCACACACTGCCTCAGAATCCCACTCAGCCCGCTCCCTGCACACAACCTCAATCCCCCCCCCCCCACCTCTACAACACAACACACTTGCCCCCGCACCCCTCCATCTGTACAAACCCTGTCACCACTCTGACCCTGACCCTCACAACTGACACAGTCCCGACCCCGTCCCAGAACACACGCCGCCCTGCCCCTCACATCCTCCCGTCCAATGCACCATTCCCCAATGAACCCCCCCCCTCTTGCTCACACTCACCACAGCTCACACACCACTGTTCACACTTGTCTGCCAACCCGCCTTATTCACACTCACTCGTCACCGCTCCTGTTCCCACACGCCTAACAGACATCCATTCACAATTGCCCACCAGACCCTGTGCTCACACTTGTTCACCAACACAGTGCTCACACTTGTTCACCAACACTCCCTGCTCACACTTGTCCACCAATACTCCCTGCTCGCACCTGTCCACCAACATTCTGCGCACATGTGTCTGCCAATATCCCTGCTCACACTTGCCCATCAGACTTGTCCACCAACACTTCCTGCTCACAATTGCTCTCCAGCATTTCCTGCTCACTCCCCTGCCAATGCCCTGTTCGCACACAGCTGCCAACACTCCCTTTCTCACACTCTCCCACCAGACTCCATGTTCACACTCCCCCATTACACACCACTCACACTCGACTGGCAGCCCCCCTAACACTCTCTGCTCACACTCACCTGCCAGCACTTCCTGCTCACACTCGTCCACCAGTACTCCCTGCTCACATGCATCCACCAATGCTCTCTGCTCACACTCACCTGTCAGTGCTTCCCGCTCACACCCGCCCATCAATGCCCATCCTGTCACACTCGGCCCACTCCACCCCACAGACAGGATCCAGCTCACAACAACCACATCACTACAACCCTTGCAAACTCCCACCCCAACCCTCCCATTCACCGCCCCCCCCCCCCCCACAGATAGATCAACACTTCTGTACCCCACCATCACCCACTTCAAGTTCCCCAGCCCCACAGAGACCAGGATGGCGTCCCCACTCTACCCCCCAGACACCCCTCCATCTCCACCTCGCTTCCTCAACTCTCCAACTCCCACCCTCCTCCCCCGATCTCCACCTCCACCATCCCCCTCCCTCTCCCACCACCACCACCCGTCGCCCCTCACCCCCAGGGCCTTCACCCCGGGACAGGAGCCACAGTCCACAGGGGTGCGGGCTGTAAGTGTCCCACAACCCTCCTGACTGACTTCATCCGACCATTTCTCAACCAGACACACTCACGCCACCTCCCTCCCCTGTCCTCTCTCTCCCCCCTATCCCATCCTCTCTCCCCCTCGCCTCTCCTCTCCCCCCCCCCCCCCCCCCCCCCACCCCGGGCCGCTAGTGTCCGCCGCTCTGGGCCGCGAGTCCTACCCCGACAGCCGGTGCCCGCGGTGGCGCCGCTCCCCTCGGCTCGGCTCGGCTCGGCTCAGCGCGGCTCGGCGCCTCGGCGTCCCATGGCCGGTCGGACGGACGGAGAGCGCGGCCGCGGTAACCAGATCCTCCCGGAGCAGGAAACTGGATCAGGCAGACAAGGGCTCCGGATCACTTCCTCTCCGCGTTATTCCCCAGGGCGCTCGGCAAGTCTGTGTAAACAACTCTCTCCCGGCCCGACCCGGCTCGATCCGTCCCGTCCCCGTCCCCGTCCCGGACAGACCTGCCCCCCGTCCCCGTCCCCAGCCCCAGCCCCAGCTCCGGCTCCGGCTCCGGCCGCCCCCGGGACCCCGCACACCCCCTCCCCTCGCCGTGTCACTTCTCTCTCTCTCTTTCTCTTTTCCTCCCTTCCTCCCTCTTTCTCCCTTCCTCCCTCTACCTCTCTTCCTCTCTCTCTCTCTCTCTCTCCCACTTCCCCTCCCTCTCTCACCTCTCTCCCTCTCTTCCCCTCCCTCTCTCACCTCTCTCCCCCTCCCCTCTCACTCCCCCCCCTCACTAAACCTACCATTCCAATAGCCACATCCCATAAGACTCCTCAATACTTTTTTTTTAGTTTAGAGGAACAGCATAGAAACAGGCCGTTCGGCCCACCTGTCGGCGGCGAATAGCGATCCCCGCACACCACCACTATCCTACACACGACGGACATTTGTTTTACAATTAGACCAAGCCAAATAACCTACACACCTGCACGTCTTTGGAGTGTGAGAGGATACCGGAGCACCCGGAGAAACCCACGCAGTCACGGGTAGAACTCCATACAGACTCCATACAGACAGCACCCATCTGGCGCTGTAATGGGCCTGTCCCACTTAGGTGATTTTTTAGAGGATTGCAGGAGACTATGTAGTCGCCACATGGTCGCGGGTGGTCGCCAGGAGGTCCTTGTGGGTTGCCAGGAGGTTGAAGGCTCTCGAAGGTTCTCGTTGGTTATAGTCGGTGCTGACCGGTGAATTTCATTGGCTCATTGGGGAAAAAATACGTAAGCAGTAGTTTTCAGAACCAAGGATAACCGACCGGTAATGTTGATGTCCGCCGAGCTTCACAGCCGTGTATATCTGGCTTCTTAAAAGTTGTCTCCATTCCTTCTCCCCCCTCCTCTTTTAAAGAACTTACCGTACACTTCTTAATTACAGCGTCAACCTTCCTGTTCATCACTGTGTGTGTCTGTAGCACCTTTGCTTTGCACCGTGTGAATTTCATTCAGACAGCGCTCCCCCCGCTTGCTCTGTCCCCAGCCTGCATAATGGGCTGGTGAAGGAAGCGATGTGTGTGTGTGTGTCTGTGTGTGTCTCTGTGTGTGTCTCTGTGTGTGTCTCTCTCTGTGTGTGTCTCTCTCTGTGTGTGTGTGTGTGTGTGTGTCTCTCTCTGTGTGTGTGTGTGTGTGTGTGTGTGTGTGTGTGTGTGTGTGTGTGTGTGTGTGTGTGTGTGTGTGTGTGTGTGTGTGTGTGTGTGTGTGTGTGTGTGTGTGTGTGTGTGTGTGTGTGTGTGTGTGTGTGTGTGTGTGTGTGTGTGTGTGTGTGTGTGTGTGTGTGTGTGTGTGTGTGTGTGTGTGTGTGTGTGTGTGTGTGTGTGTGTGTGTGTGTGTGTGTGTGTGTGTGTGTGTGTGTGTGTGTGTGTGTGTGTGTGTGTGTGTGTGTGTGTGTGTGTGTGTGTGTGTGTGTGTGTGTGTGTGTGTGTGTGTGTGTGTGTGTGTGTGTGTGTTTTTTTTTTCCACTCTGACAGTCGCCGTGCCAGTCGCCTGAAAAATCGCCTAAGTGGGACAGGCCCATTACGCAGCAACTCTACTGCTGCGCCATTGTACCACCCTTCTCCATTCACGATGCACCTTTATTCCTCTCACCCCCTTCATAATCACCTCCATCTTCACTCGCTCTGCTTCCTACCCCCACCTACTGCATTCCCTTCCCTCCTCTCCCCTCTCAACAATCCTCTCTCCATCCCCTTCCCCAAAAAACACCCCTTTCCTTTCACCATAACCTTGTTCTCCCTTCACTCACCCACTTTGTTTCCATTTCAACTTCCCTCAAACTCTTTCAACTGCCCCTTCCTCTTCCATAAACCTTGTCCTCGCAGCTCCACCACTCTCCCTTACTCAACGCACTTCCATAGTTGTCTAATAATCCTTCATTCCTCTTAACCAGATGCTGGGTCTAAAACCTTGACCTGTTCTTCAGCATACTGTGTGTTGCCCCTCCTTTCCAGTCTGCAGAACCCTCTGCTCTTCTTTTCACACCCTCTTCTACCTTTTTCATACCTTTTAATAAAACCCCAAACCTCTCATGCTTCACTGCCTTTTACACTCCTCTCCCCTCATACAAACATTACCTGTTTCTCTCCTCCCCTCATCAAGTTCACCATCCTGACTCTCAGTCTGAAGAAGGGTCTCAACCCGAAACATCACCCATTCCTTCTCTCCGGAGATACTGTTTGACCTGCTGAGTCACTCCAGCATTTTGTGTCTGTCTTTGGTTTAAATCAGTATCTGCAGTTCCTTCCTACACACCTCACCATAACTCTTGTCCCACTGTAACTCCATAACTCACTGTAACTATTGTTCCACAGTCCCACGCTTAATCCATAACCTACCATACATAATCCACAATCTGCACCTTCCCTCTTCTGTATTCAACATAACTTCCCCTCCCATAATTTAAACTTCCCCACTATCTGCCCCCCCTCCGCATCCCTCTCCTCCGCCTCCCCTCCGTATCCCTCTCCTCCGCATCCCTCTCCCTTCCCCCATCTCCACAGTCTTAATGTCCTCTCCATTTTTTCTCTCATTAGTTCCCCATAATTTAAACTTCACAGTAATCACCCAACCCCTATGCCCCGCACCGTCAATCTTCCAAAGATCCTCTGTTCAACCTGCCCCATAACCTTCCCACACAACTATTCCCTTCCATTAACCTGGCCTTTTCATAACCTTCTCCTCCTCTCAAACCTTCTGGTAATCTATTTTATAATCCTCCCCAAAAATACATCCTTCCCCATTCCATAATCTTTCCTTCCCTGTAACCCTTCTCCAAAAAAACCACTTAATTTCCTACTGCTACCATCTCCCTTCCAATCTTCTAGTCCCACCCACCCCCTATAACCCAACCCTTGCTTAATTGTCCTCTAAAACCTCCCCATAACCCTCCCATCCCAATTTGCCCCTCCCCAATACCCACCTCTCCTCTTTTCCCTAAAACATTACCTGTAACTTCCTCATAATTCTTCCTTCAATCCTCAGTAACTCCTCTTCTCACCCCCGTCATTTCCCCGTGACTTCATAATTTCGTCATGCATGCTCTCCTCCCCTTTTTAAATCTTCAACCCACTCTTCTCCTTCTTCACCTTTCTCCATAATCCAGCCCTCTCCATAACACACTCTTCATAAATCTGCCTCCCTAAACCTTCTTCCTCCATAATATCCTCACAAGCTACCATCTCCCAATAACCTTCCCTGACCCTGTTAGTCTCCTAGAGTCATACAGATACTCTAGAAACAGGCCCTTCAGCCCAACCTGCCCACACCGCCCAACATGTGCCATTTACACAAGTCCCACCTGCCTACATTTGGCCCATTACCCTCTGAACCTGGCCTACCTGTGTACCTGACCAAATGTTTCTTAAACATAGAAACATAGAAAATAGGTGCAGGAGTAGGCCATTCGGCCCTTCGAGCCTACACCGCCATTCAATATGATCATGGCTGATCATCCAACTCAGTATCCTGTACCTGCCTTCTCTCCATACCCCCTGATCCATTTAGCCACAAGGGCCACATCTAACTCCCTCTTAAATATAGCCAATGAACTGGCCTCAACTACCTTCTGTGGCAGAGAATTCAACTGGCCTCAACTACCTTCTGTGACATAGTATAGTACCTGTCTCAAATACCTCCTCCAGCAGTTCGTTCTATACATCTACCACCCTTTGTGTGAAAAAGTTACTGCTTCGGTTCCTATTAAATCTTTCTCCCCTTACCTTAAACATATGTCTTCTGGTTCTCGATTCACCTGCTCTGGGCAAGAGACTCTGTTATCCGATCTATTCCTCTCATGATTTTGTACACCTTTATAAGATCACCTCATTCTCCCGCACTCCAAGGAATAGTCCCAGCCTGTACAACTTCTCCCTGTAGCTTAGGCCCTCGAGTCCTGGCAACATCCTCGTAAAACTTCTCTGCACCCTTTCCAGCTGCTCAACAGTGTGGCCATTCATGCAAGGAACACATTCATTTAATGCAGCTGGAATTCTCTGGTAAGAGCACTACTTTCTCCCAGGTATGACGGTGGATATTTCAGTCACACTCAGGGCAGCACAGTGGTGCAGTGGTGGAGCTACTGCCTTACAACGCCAGAGGCCCGGGTTCCATCCGGACTACGAGTGCTGTCTATACGGACCTTGTACGTTCTCCCCGTGACCTGCATGGGTTTTCTACTAGTCACTTTCTCCTCCCACACTCCAAAGACCTACAGGTTTGTAGGTTAATTTTCTTGGTGTAAATGTAGAAAATTGTCCCTATTGTGTAGGATAGTGTTAATGTGCGGGGATCACTAGGCGATGTGGAAACAGGCCCTTCGGCCCACTGAGTCCACGCCGACCAGCGATCCCCACACACTGACAATATCCTACACACACTGGGGACAATTTACAATTATACCAAGCAATTAGCCTACAAACCTGTACATCTTTGGAGTTTGGGAGGAAACCGGAGCTCCCAGAGAATCCCTTGTGGTCACAGGTAAAATGTACAAACTCCGTACAGCCAGCACCCATAGTCAGGATTGAACCCGTGTCTGTGGCGCTGTGACGCAGCAACTCTACTGCTGCGCCACCGTCCTTGTAGCCAATTTATGTACATGCTACCCCAGTTCATATTCTGGTCAATGATATTGATTGTGGGAGCATTCAGTGATAGCATTGGCATTGAATGTCAGGGGATAATAGCTGGAATTTCCTTTGAAGATAGACTCAAAGTGCCGGGTAACTCAGCGGGTCTGGCAGCATCTCTGGAGAAAAGGATAGGTGATGTTTCGGGTCGAGACCCTTCTTCAGACTCGACCTGATTCGTCACCTATTCCTTTTCTCCAGAGACACTGCCTGACCCGCTGAGTTAAGGGCCTGTCCCACTTTCACGACCTAATTCACGACCTAATTCACGACCTCCGCCGAGTTTGCCCTTGACTCCTACTCGCAGCATGGTCGTCACAAGGTCGTCGGTAGGTCGTAGCAGGCTGTGATGCTAGTCGTAGGTACTCGTGGCATCAAGTAGGTCGGGGCGTTTTTTCCAGCATGATAAAAAATGACCACGAGTAAGAAAGGTCGTGAATTAGGTCGTGAAAGTGGGACAGGCCCTTTACTCCAGCATTTTGTGTCTATCTTCGGTGTAAACCGGCATCTGCAGCTCCTTCCTACACCAAATTTCACCAACCACTCTTTATTGCTATTATTCGTCAATTCAGTCAGCATCCTGGTAAAGCTCTTCTATGTAGGAAGGAACTGCAGATGCTGGTTTACACTGGAAATAGACACAAAATGCTGGAGTAACTCAGCGGGACAGGCACCCTCTCTGGAGAGAAGGAATGGGTGATGTTTCGCGTCGAGAGCCTGTGCCCTTTCCAAAGACTCCACATTCTTCCTATAAAGGGACGACGGAACTGCACACAATAATCTGGATGCAGCATAATCAAAGTTCCTTCCGACTCACTATGGATCTTCCATTGTTGGATATTACCTAGAAACACAGAAAATAGGTGCAGGATTAGGCATTCGGGCCTTCGAGTCAGCACCACCACTCAATATGGTCATGGCTGATCATCCAGAATCAGTACCATGTTCTTGCTTTCTCCCCGTATATTGTCATTGCCTGGCACTTGTGTTAGATGAATGTTACTTGCCACCTGTCAGCCCAGGCCAGGTATTGTCCAAGTCGTGCAGCATTGGTTTCTGAACTGCTTCATTATCTGAGGAGTAGCGACCGGTGCTCAACATGGTACAGTCATCAGCAAATATCCTGACTACTGGCCTTGTGACTGTAGATGAGATATGCATGTGCCTTTAATATAGTTACCTCATCACTACTAACCACTCCCCATATCACAAGTATAATTACAACCTCCCCACCCACATATCGCTCTCTAGTTCCTGTGATAGACCACGTACAGCTAGTGCCTTCTGTAATGCTGCAGTATGAATAAATGAAGTAAAGTTACGATGTGTCGATAACACCTCTTTACAGTGACCGAGGGGAAAGTTGCTGATCAAGCACCTGAAGATGGTTAGGCCCAGGATGCTATTGGGAGGAATGCCTGCAGAGATGTTCTGTGGCTGAGCTGATTGACCTCCAGCCACCAGAACCATCTCAATGGTTCAATGGTACTATATTTGTTCATGTTCTAGCAGCAGAATTAGGCCATTCGGCCTCTTAAGTCTACTCCGTCATTCAGTCATGGCTGATCTATCTTTCCCTCTCAATCCCATTCTCCTGCCCTCCCCTCCATAACCCCTGACACACACATTAATCAAGAATATGTCCATCTCTGCCATAAAAATATCCATTGACTTGGCCTCCACCGCTGGCTGTGGCAATAAATTCCCCAGATTCACCACCCTCTGACTAAAGAAATTCTTGCTCATCTCCTTTCTAAATGTACGTCCTTTAATTCTGAGATTATGGCTTCCGGTCCTAGACTCTCACTTGTGAAAACATCCTCTCCACATCCACTCTATCCAGGCCTTTGTCATGTACTGAGGGGCATAGAGCTAAGGCACGATAAGGCACTGGTCAGGCTGCATTAGGAATATTGTGAGCAGTTTTGGGCCCCATAGCTGAGGAAGGATGTGCTGGCTCAGGAGAGGGTCCAGAGGAAGTTTACAACAATTATCCCAGCAATGAGTGGGTTAACATATGATAGAGAGTCATAGACATAGAGTGATACAATGTGGAAACAGGCTCTTCAGCTCAACTTGCCCACACCGGCCAACATGTCCCAGCTACACTAGTCCCACCTGCCTGCACTTGGTCCCTTCAAACCTGTCCTATCCATGTACATGGATTCTTAAATGTTGGGATAGTCCCAGCCTCACCTACCTCATCTGGCAGCTTGTTCCATACATCCATCACCCTTTGTGTGAAAGACTTACCCCTCAGATTCCTATTAAATCTTTTCCCCGTCACCTTGAACCTATGTCCTCTGGTCCTCGATTCCTCTACTTTGGGCAAGAGACTCTGTGCATCTACCCGATCTATTCGCCTCATGATTTTATTCACCTCTATAAGATCACCACTCACCCTCCTGTGCTCCAAGGAATAGAACCTCTCCCTATAACTCACACCATCTAGTCCAGGCAACAACCTTGTAAATCTTCTCTGAACCCTTTCAATCAATCAATCAATCAAAGACTTTATTGTCATTCAAAAATACACGCAAGTCAGAACGAAATTTTGTTGCAAGCTTGACAATATCTTTCCTATAACATGGTGCCCAGACTGAACACAATATACTAAATGTGGTCTCACCGACGTCTTATACAACTGCAACATGACCTCCCAACTTCTATACTCAATACTCCGACTGAAGAAGACCAATGTGCCAAAAGTCCTTTTGACCACCTTATCTACCGGCGGACCTTCAAGGAAAGATGCACCTGCACTCCTAGAAACATAGAAAATAGGTGCAGGAGGAGGCCATTTGGCCCTTCAAACCTGCACCGCCATTCATTGTGATCATGGCTGATCATCCACAATCAGTAACCCGTGCCTGCCTTCTCCCCATATCCCTTGATTCAGCTAGCCTCTAGAGCTCCATGTAACTCTCTTTTAAATTTATCCAGTGAATTGGCCTCTACTGCCTTCTGTGGCAGGGAATTCCACAAATTCACAACTCTCTAGGTGAAAAAGGTTTTTTCTCATCTCCATTTTAAATGGCTACCCCTTTATTCAGACTCTGGTTCTGGACTCCCCCAACATTGGGAATTTTTTTCCTGCATCTAGCTTGTCCAGTCCTTTTATAATGTT
>CM075985.1:36229849-36401113 GCA_038087875.1 Malacoraja senta | reverse complement strand
TCCTCCTCAGCACTGTTACCAATGTGGTTGGCCCAATCTACATGTAGATTAAAGTCACCCATGATAACGGCTGTACCTTTGCTACACGCATCCCCAATTTCCTGCTTGATGCTATCCCCAACCGCACTACTGCTGTTTGGTGGTCTGTGCACAACTCCAACAAGAGTTTTCTGCCCTTGGCTATTTCGCAGTTCTACCCATACCGATTCTACAGCATCCAAGCGAATCTCTCCTTGCTATTGGATTAATCTCCTCTTTAACCAGCAATGCCACCCCACCTCCACTTCCTACATCCCCCGAGTCCTCACCTTCCACCCCACTAGCTGTCACATACAACAAATAGTCCCCCGTCATTTTCGCCACCTCCAACGTGACCCCACCACTCGCCACATCTTCCCATCTCCCCCCCCCCCAGTCTGCTTTCCGCAAAGACCGCTCCCTCCAGAACGCCCTGGTCAATTCTTCCCTTCCCTCCCGCACCACCCCCTCCCCGGGCACTTTCCTTTGCAACCGCAAGGGATGCTAAACTTGTCGCTTTACCTCCCCCCTCGACTCCATTCATGGACCCAAGCAGTCGTTCCAGGTGCGACAGAGGTTCACCTGCATCTCCTCCAACCTCATCTATTGCATCCGCTGCTCTAGATGTCAGCTGATCTACATCGATGAGACAAAGCGTAGGCTTGCCGATCGTTTCGCCGAACACCTCCGCTCAGTCTGCACTAACCAACCTGACCTCCCTGTGGCTCAGCACTTCAACTCCCCCTCCCATTCCGAATCTGACCTTTCTGTCCTGGGCCTCCTCCATGGCCAGAGTGAGCACAACCGGAAATTGGAGGAGCAGCACCTCATATTCCTCTTGGGGAGTTTGCACCCTAGCGGCATAAACATTGACTTCTCCAATTTCCGGTAGCCCTTGCTGTCTCCTCCCCTTCACAGCTCTCCCTCAGCCCTCGGGCTCCTCCTCTTCCTTTCTCCTTTCTTCTCCCCGCCCCCCCACCCCCCCTCCCCACCCTACATCAGTCTGAAGAAGGGTATCGGCCCGAAACGTTGCCTATTTCCTTTGCTCCATAGATGTTGCTGCACCCCTGCTCCAGCACTTTTGTCTACCTCTGTGTCCCTGCATTGGTTTTCATCAGCTTGCCCTGATAGTTTAAACGTGAACTTTCCTACACTCTCCAGTTAACTGCACGCATACACTTCCGCGTTGTTGACCCCCCCCCCCCCCCCCCCACTGTTTAGTTTAAACACACCTGTGTACACAGTAGGGACAAGTTACAATTATACCAAGTCAATTAACCTACAAACCTGTACGTCTTTAGAGTGTGGGAGGAAACTGGAGCACCCGGAGAAAACCCATGCAGGTCACGGGGAAAACGTACAAACTCTGTACAGACAGCACCAGTAGTCAGGATCGAACCCACATCTCTGGCGTTGTAAGGCAGCAACTCTACCACTGCGCCACCTTGCTGCCCAAGTGGGAAGTGTAAAGAGGAGCTGTTGGAAATAATTAAAGGAGGCATGCAGTATCCTGCGATGTTCAGTAGCTGCATGATGTGGGAGCTGATGGACCCCTTGGTGGTTCCTGGTGACTACGTCTGCAGCAAGTGTTGGTTGAAAAGGGACATCTGTTGAAAAGTGTTGGCCAAAAGGGACTTCTGCTCTAAGCTGGAGGATGAGGCATATTGTTCGGCAACTGTGGTAGGGCTTGAATGCCATCACCTCCTACAAGGCGAAATCAGGAGGCAGCTCAAACGACAGCGAAGCATCACTCCCTGACGAGCTCACTGCGTACTATGCATGGTTCGATAGGGAGAACACTGATGTGCCTTCCCGAGCCCACATTTGCCCTGACGGTGTCACAGTCACAGAGGCCGACGTCAGAAGATCCTTCAGAGGGGTGAACACTCGGAAAGCGCCTGGACCTGATGGTATACCTGGTCGAGTTCTCAAGACCTGTGCAGACCAACTGGCGGGAGTTTTTGCGGACATTTTCAACCTCTCATTTCTGAGGTCTGAGGTTCCCACCTGCTGTAATTGGGTATCAATAATACCGGTGCCCAAGCAGAGTAAGATGACATGCCTCAATGACTATCGACCAGTGGCACTAACGTCTGTGGTGATGAAGTGCTTTGAGAGGTTGTTTATGGTGCACAACAACTCCTACCTCGACAAGAACCTCGACCAACTGCAGTTCGCTTACCGCCACAACGGGTCAACGAAGAATGCAATTTCACTGGCTCTCCACTCTGCACTGGACCACTTGGACAATAAAAACTTACGTCAGGCTGTTATTGATAGACTACAGCTCGGCATTTAATACCATCATCCTTCCAAGCTGGTTACCAAGCTCACAGAACTGGGCCTCTGGGCATCCCTCTGCAATTGAATCCTCGACTTCCTCGTCCACAGACCACAGTCTGTTGGAATTGGAGGAACCACTTCATCCTCAGTAACAATTAGTATGGGAGCACCTCAAGGCTGCGTGCTCAGCCCCCTGCACTACTCACTCTATGACTGTGTAGCCGGACATAGTGCGTACTCCATCATCAAGTTCGCCGATGACACCACTGTGGTTGGACGAATCACAGATGATGATGAGTCAGAGTATAGAAGTGAGATCGACCGATTGACCAAACGGTGTCAGCACAACAACCTGGCTCTCAACATCAGTAAGACCAAGGAACTGATTGTGAACTTTGGTTGGGGAAGGATGAGGACCCACAATCCTGTTCATATCAATGGGACAATGGTGGAGAGGGTCAGTAACTTCCTGGGCGTGCATATTTCCAAAGATCTTTCCTGGACCCAGCACACAGATGCAATTATAAAGAAGGCACATCAGTGACTCTACTTCCTGAGAAGATTATGGAGAGTGTCGGTATGTCAAAGAGGATTCTCTTGAACTTCTACAGGTGCATGGTAGAGAGCATTCTGGCTGGTTGCATCGTGGCCTGGTTTGGCAACTTGAACGTCCAGGAACGGAAAAGACTACAAAAAGTTGTGACCACTGCCCAGTCCATCACCGGCTTTGACCTCCCCACCATCGAAGGGATTTATCATTGTCGCTGCCTCAAAAAGGCAGCCAAAATCATCAAGGACCCACACCATCCTGGCCACACCCGCATTTCACCATTGCCATCCGGAAGAAGGTACAGGAGCCTGAAAACTGTAACTTCCAGGTTCAGGAACAGCTTCTTCCTTACAGCCATCAGACTATTAAACACAACAACAAATAATCTCTGAGCTCTGAACTGCAAAAGACTGTTATTACTGCACTATATTTGTTATTTATTGAACATTTTCTTTTTTTCTCTTCCCCCGTTATATACAATGTTTACATATTCACATATTCTGTTGTGCTGCAGCAAATAAGAATTTCATTGTCCCATCCGGGACATATGACAATAATACACTCTTGACTTGAACGAGGAAGATATGGCTCAAAGTTGATGGCCTAGAGTCTGAGCTTCAAACACTGCGGCACATCAGGGACGGGGAGCATTACCTGGATGCTGTGTTTCTGGAGGCAGTCACTCCCATCAGATAAACTGCTTCCAATTTGGTCCATGGTCAGGAGGAGGGTGTGACTGCAAGAGGCAGGTAGAAGGATCCAAGAGGCAGTGTTAGAGGAGCATCAACCCTTGAGTGTGTCTATCAGGTCTGAGATTCATGCTGCATGTGCAGACGAGTGTGGGACTGTAGGAAGGATGAGCAACCTAAGCATGGCACCATGGATCGGGGAGCTGTTCAAGAGGGGGGGGGGAAGAGAAGAGACACATAGTTGTCATTGGGGATAGTATAGTCATGGGAATAGACATTATTCTCTGTCACAAGGATCGAGATTCCCAAAGACTGCGTTGCATGCCTGGTGCCCAGGTTCAGGACATCTCGTCAGACGTGCAGAGGAACTTGGAGTGGGAGGGGAAAGATTCAGTCGTCATGGTCCATGTAGGTACCATTGACATTGGTAGAACAAGGAAAGAGGAACGACCAAGCAGTCGTTCCAGGTGCGACAGAGGTTCACCTGCATCTCCCCCAAGCAGTTGTTCCAGGTGCGACAGAGGTTCACCTGCATCTCCTCCAAGCAGTCATTCCAGGTGCGACAGAGGTTCACCTGCATCTCCTCCAACCTCATCTATTGCATCCGCTGCTCTAGATGTCAGCTGATCTACATCGGTGAGACCAAGCGGAGGCTTGGCGATCGTTTCGCCGAACACCTCCGGTCGGTCCGCAATAACCTACCTGACCTCCCGGTGGCTCAGCACTTCAACTCCCCCTCCCATTCCGTATCTGACCTCTCTGTCCTGGGTCTCCTCCATGGCCACAGCGAGCAACACCGGAAATGGAGGAAATGCACCTCATATTCCGCTTGGGCAGTCTACACCCTGGGGGCTTGAACATTGAATTCTCCCAACTCTGCTAGCCCTTGCTGTCCCCTCCCCTTCATCAGCCCTCTGGTTGTCTCCTCCCATCCCCCAGCCCTCGGGCTCCTCCTCCGCCTTTTTTCCTTTCTTCTCCCCACCCCCTATCAGTCTGAAGAAGGGTTTCGGCCCGAAACGTTGCCTATTTCCTTCGCTCCATAGACGCTGCTGCACCCGCTGAGTTTCTCCAGCATTTTGTGTACCTTCGATTTTCCAGCATCTGCAGTTCCTTCTTTAACAAGGAAAGAGGTTCTTCTGAGGGAATTTGAACAGTTAAGTTCTGAATTAAAAAGCAGAACCAAAGAGGTAATAATCTCTGGATTGCTACCTGAGTCACAAGAAAATTGGCATAGGGTCAAGAAAATTCAAGAGTTGAAAGCATGGCTCAAAAACTGGTGTGGGAGAAGATAGTTTCAATTTGTGGGACATTGGCATCAGTATTGGGGAAGGAGAGAGCAGTTCCGATGGGGCGGACTCCACCTGAACCCTGCTGGGACCAATGTCCTGGCGAACTGCATAACTAGGGCCGTAGAGAGGGCTTTATACTAAATAATGGGTGGGGAGTTCAACAAATTGGAAATGTATGGATGAAGTTAAAGGGAAGGAGAGTGCAGGAGAGGTTACTGAAGTCTCCAGAAGAAATAATAGGACAGAAAGTTTAAGAGAGATAAAAGTGCAAGGTCAGGCAAAATGGGGACCAATTTGAGAAGAGGGGTGGTGAATACTGAACTAAAGGTGTTATATTTGAAGGCACGCAATAGACGGAACAAAGTGGATGAGCTTATAGTTAGAAATTGGTAGGTTTGACATTTTGGGCATCACAGAGATGCGGCTGAAAGAGGATCTGGAAGCTGGGCATCCAAGGATACACATCCTATTGTAAAGACAGATAAGGGGCAGTGGAGGTAGGGTGGCTCTGCTGGTTAGGAATGAAATTCAATCCTTAGCCAAGGATGACATAGGATCAGAAGTTGTAGAATCCTTCTGGGTAGAGTTAAGAAAATAGAGTAAAAAGACCCTGACGGGAGTTATGTACAGGCCTCCAAACAGTAGCCAGGAGGTAGGGTACAAATTGCATCAAGAGATACATTCGGCATGTAAGAAAGGAAATGTTACAGTGGTCATGGGGGATTCTAAAATGCAGGTAGACTGGGAAACTCAGGTTGGTTTGGCAGGTTGAGATGAGAGTCGATTTCCAAAATCAGTTTTATTAACAAAATGACTAAATCAACGGAGTAACACAACACAGCCAATACAAAGGTCAAACCACAACGGTGGTCGAGAACGACTGAAGGGGCATCGCCCAGAAAGCGCATGAACACAAACACCTCCCCATAGTCACGCGACCGAAGCACCTAACCGCAGGGTTCGAATACTTGCGGGCACCAATCGGTGCCACTACAGGGCCCCCCCCCAGAACCCGAGGTACGGAATCGAGCAGGGACCCGGATGAGACGACCGGAACACGTGGTTCGCGAAAGCGGGGCGGGCGTAACACGAGGGGTCAGCAAAACAAGGCCGGGTGGACGCGAGGACCACGAAAGTTGAACGGGTGTAACACGGGGGGTCCGGTGAAATAAAACCGGGAGCGTGGCGGGTGGAAAAGGCGCACTCAGTATGTGCGAAACGGACGGAGGATGACCCCCTACGTCACGGTGTTACAATGACCATCGGGCTGTCCACATCCACGTGGACGGGCTTAAGACGGCTGACAGAGATGAACTCCTCCCGGCCATCCATGTCCAACGTGAACGTGGTGATTTTCGGAACATCATCTGGGTGAACGGGTATTTGGTTGTAACCCCGGACGAGGTCCACCTTAGAGAACGCGGTGCTCTTGAGGTGCGTGGAGAAATCCTGGATGTGAGGCACCGGGTAACGGTCTGCCGTGGTTACGGCGTTCAGACGCCGGTAATCACCGCACGGTCTCCACCCCCAGATGCTTTGGGGACCATGTGCAGTGGGAAGGCCCACGGGCTGTCGGACCGCCGGACAATGCCCATGTCCTCCATGAGCTGGAATTCATCCCGGGCAATGCGCAGTTTGTCCAGCAGGAGGCGACGAGCTTGGGCAAGCACTGGGGGGGGGCTCGGTAGGGATGTGATGCATGACCCCGTGTTCGGGGGCCGCCCCGCTGAAATGGGGCATAAGGAGCTCAGGAAAATCGGAGAGTAAGGCGATGTATGGGCCCTCGACCTCAGCGACGGCGTGGGCTGCAGGACGGGCGGGGGTGGAGTGGCAATGGGACCGCGGAGTCATGCAACCGCCCCCGTAAATCGACGAGGAGGGAGAAAGCACGGAGAAAATTGGCCCCCAAGATGGGCTGGGCAACGTCCGCGACGATAACGTCCACTTGTACGGGTGGGAGTCGAAAGTGAGGGTAAGGGTCCGCGTACCGTACGTTCGGATGTCGCTCCCGTTCATGGCCGAGAGAACGGGGCCCCGCTTACCAGCACGAGTGTCATGGCCGGTCGGGGGAAGGATGCTGACGATCGCACTGGAGTCTACCAGGAAATGGTGGCAGGAATGGCGGTCGCGGATGTAGAGGCGGTTGTTTGGGCCGATCGCGATCGCCTCTACAGACGATCGGCCGAGGCATTTCCCTGAAACGTGCAGGGTAGGCGGCAGCGTCGAGCCTCCGCGCCGTAGCGGAGGTGATAGTAACACCAACGCTGCTGTGGCTCTTCGCTGGAAGACGAGGCGAAAGAAGTGCTGGTGTGAGCACGCGGTTAATAGCGCAGATATCTTGGTGCTTGGTAATCCAGAGCTCGTCGGCCCGTTCCGCGAGCTGCTGAGGATCGGTGAAATCTGCATTAGGCGGACATCGTCGGGCATCTGCTCCAGAAAAGCCTGTTCGAACAACAGGCACGGGCGATGGCCATCCATGAGTGCGAGCATCTCGGCCATGAGGACGGACGGCCTGCGATCCCCCAAACCGTCCATGTGTAAGATGCGGGCGGCACGGTCCCGGCGGCTGAGACTGAAGGTGTGTAACAGGAAGGCCTTGAGGCCGTCGTATTTGTGACCACCGGAGGATCCCTCAGATATGGCAGCAGACGCGAGGCGGACTCTTGCGGCAGGACTCCCACCACATGGAAGTATTTTGTTTCGTCCGCGACGATACGGTGCAGATGGAACTGTGCCTCAACGTGTGCGAACTACACTTGCGGCTGATCGGGCCAAAGCACCGGCAGTTTGAGGCTGACAGGGTTCTGATGGGCGTTGGCAGCGGCGGCGGGAGTGTAATTATCTTGTATTCTGGCGTCCAATTATCGTTTGGGGTCATCAATTTGGCGGGTTGAGACGAGAGTAGATTTCCAAAATGACTAAATTAACGGAGTAACACAACACTGCCAATACAAAGGTCAAACCACAACGGTGGTCGAGAACGACTGAAGGGGCAACGCCCAGAAAGCACGCGAACACAAAACCCCTCCTCATAGTCACGCGACCGAAGCACCTGACCGCAGGGTTTGATTACTTGCGGGCACCAGCAGGTGGTGCTACATTGGTACTGAATCCCAAGAGAAGGAATTTGTAGAGTGCCTACAAGATGGCTTCTGAGAGCAGCTTGTGGTTGAGCCTACTGGGGAAAAGGCAATACTGGATTTGGTGTTGTGTAATGAACCATGTTTGATTAGGGAGCTGAAAGTCCAAGAACTCCTAGGAGGTAGTGACCATCTATACATAACTAAAACTCTGATCTTGTGCTCTTGTGATTTGCGCAGTATTTCTATATGGTACACGATATGGCTACAATCTTTCGCCAGGTTACTCACCGGTCTCCTGTGCTGCGAGTGCAACAAGTTTCCTTCCAATTGGTGGTATATTGTAAAAGTTATCGAAGTTTAAAAATCTTTTTAAAACGCGCGTGCGCAGATTACTTCAGTCTGCGGCACACAGATTGGTCTCTTTTCCTGTCAATCAATGCCACGGCCGTGTTGGCGACGCCCCTTCCTGCCCCACCGGTGGCGGCCTGTCCCGCCTCACTCACAAACTTCTCTCTCCCCTCCTCACAGTAACTTGTCCATCGTCACCCCCACCACCGGCGGCCGCCGCGGGGGGGGGGGGGGGGTTCAGGAGGCCCAGTGGAGGCCCAGGGAGGGAGGGAGTGACTGAGGGTAGGGTAAAGGGAGGGAGAGGTGAGGGAGGGAGTGGGGAGTGAGTGGGGAGGGGAGGAGGAGAGATGAAAGAAGAGGGAGGGTGAAGAGGTGGGGGAGGGAGTGCTGGGGGATGAGGGGAAATGAGCCGTGCCGGCGCAGTTGGGGGCTATGCGTGAGTGGTGCAATATTCCATTGGGGGGATGGGTTGCATTGGGGGAATAGGTGAGTGGTGGAATATTGCATTGGGGGAACGGGTTGCGTTGGGGGACCAGGCCTCCCGTGTGACAGGGACCCAACGGGTCCCACTTAGTCTAGTAATATGATAAAATTCAACCTGCAGTTTGAGAGAGAAAAGATGAAATCAGATGTGTTGCTATTACTGTTGAGTAAAGGCAACTACAGTGTTATGAGGGAGGAACTGGCTAAAGTTGATTGGAAAGGGACCCCAACAGGAATGACAGTGGAGCAGCAATGGAAGTGATTTCTGGGAGTAATTCAGAAGATGCAGGACCTTTTCATCCCAAAGAGGAAGAAAGATTCAAGGGGAAGAATGAGGCGACCGTAGCTGATAAAGGAATTCAAGGACAGTATAAAAGTAGAGGTGAAAAATATTGCAAATATTAGAGGTAAGCTGGAGGATTGGGAAGCTTTTAAAAACCAACAGAAGGCAACTAAAAAAAAAGAAATATGAAAGTAAGCTAGCCAATAATATAAAAGAGGTATCAAAAATTTCTTCTGAAATATAAAGAGTAAAAGTGAGGCTTAAGTGGATGTTGGACCGCTGGAAAATGACGCTGGAGAAGTGATAATGGGAATGAAGAAATGACAGAGGAATTTAATAATTTGTTTGCATCAGTCTTCATAGCAGAAGACTCCAGCAATGTGCCTGAAATTTAAGAGAGTCTGTTGGCAGAAGTTAGTGGAGTGACTATTATTAAGGAGAAGGTGCTTGGGAAGCTGAAAGGTCTGAAGGTGCATAAGTCACCTGGATCAGTAGGTTAATTGGCTTTGACAAATGGTAAATTGTCCCTAGAGTGTGTAGGAAGTGTTAATGTGCGGGGCATCGCTGGTTGGCATGGACCCGGTGGGCCAAAGGGTCTATTTCCGTGTTGTGTCTCTAAACTAAACTAAAAGACAATGGGTTGATACCTCTGGCAGAGCTATTTGGTGAGCACTGATGCAGGCAAACCCCCAGCAGCAGAAGATGAATATATCTGTGCTGCTAGATGGAATTCATTGCATCTTAGCACAATCTCAGTCATTGGTACAGGTGTCCATCTGCACAGAGTGTACCAGTATCGAAGAGAGTTCATTTGCACTCACTAAACGGAGCCTTCTGCCATCTATAGGAATACTAACCAAATGCAATTAGTAGCCTGCAGCAGAATATAACTGAGATGCACCAAGGGTTATCCAAACACAGACAAAAGTCTCTGCACTGCGGCAAGTCTACATATCTGTACTTTATTCACACTCCGGCACTCCATGTTAAAGGGACAATCCCACACCCCTAGGACCAACAGCATACACATTTACATCCCAACAATCCACCGCAAACATGTTTAACTTGGATACCCCACCGATCCTCAGATCCCATTCCCATACAACCATCATGGGGAGCACTGGCTTAGGATGCAGTTAGCAAGACTCAACGAACAGAGGGCGGCACGGTGGCGCAGTGGTAGAATTGCTGCCTTACAGCACCAGAGGCCCGGGTTCAATCCTGACTACGGGTGCTGCCTGTACGGAGTTTGTACTTTCTCCTCGTGACCGCATGGGTTTTCTCCGGGTGATCCGATTTCCTCCCACACTCCAAAGAAGTACAGGTTGGTAGGTTCATTAGCTTGGTATAATTGGAAATTATCCCGTGTGTGTGTAGGATCGTGTTAGTGTGCAGGCATCGCTGGTCGGCGTATACTTGGTGGGCCGAAGGGCCTCTTTCTGTGCTGTATCTATAAACTAATCTAAACATTGTGAAAACTGTAAATCAGAGAAAGGTGAATTATTAATACTACCTAAAGATATTAACAATAGATTTGCACAATGTTATCAAAATTTATATACATCTAAAACTAAAATAGAAGATAGTAAAATTTTAAAAAAATTAGATAACTGTAATCTTCCAAAACTTGATCTTTTGGAACAAGAGGAACTTGGAGCTCAAATAACAATTGAAGAAATAGGTGAAACAATAAAATCGCTGAAAAATGGTAAAACACCGGGACCAGATGGTTTTAGTAATGAATTTTATAAAAAATTTCATGAGATAACAACTTCTTTTTAAAATTTATATACTCATGCTTTTAAAGAAAAGAAACTACCTGAAACATTAGCAGAATCAACTATTACGCTTATTCCAAAAAAAGATAAAGATTTAGACGATCCGGGCTCATATAGAGCTATATCACTTTTAAACAGACCAGAAAATTTTAGCAAAGACTTTAGCAAGAAGATTAAGCAAATATATTAGTAAACTGATAAATCCTGATCAAACGGGGTTTATACCTAAAAGATACTCATTTAATAATTTGAGACGCCTGTTTAACATAATGTACTCACATAAAAGGGAGGAAGAAGATATATCAATTATTTCTCTGGACGCAGAGAAAGCATTTGATCAGGTAGAGTGGCAATACTTATATAAACTACTGCAAAAATTTAATATGGGAGAGAATTTTATTACATGGGTAAAACTATTATATGATAAACTGATGGCAAGAATATTAACTAATAATATGTTATCTCAAAAATTTCAATTATCGAGGGGCAATAGGCAGGGATGTGCGTTATCACCCCTGCTATTTGCCCTTATGATAGAGCCTTTGGCTGAAAGTATAAGAATTCATCCGAATATTCATGGCTATAACACTAGGGACTCAAATAATAAAATTTCATTATATGCAGATGATATACTTTTATATATTACAAAGTCACAAATATATTAAATTTAATAGAGGAATTCAGGTCCTTTTCTGGATATAGAATAAACTGGAATAAAAGTGAAATTATGACGTTAAAACCTCAAGAATCCACACACTTACTGAAGTTCCCCTTTAAAATTGCAATAGAAAAATTTAAATATTTGGTATTCAAATTACGAGAAAATATAAAGCATTATTCAACGCTAATTTTATACCTTTATTAAAAAACTCAATATGTTGATTAAATTTTGGAAAACACTTTCTTTATCATTAATAGGTAGAATAAATGCTATAAAAATTATCTTTCTACCACAATTATTATACCTATTTCAATCTATACCATTATATATACCAAAATACTTCTTTAAAAATTAGACTCTAATATTACCAATTTTATTTGGGATTATAGATCACATAGAATTTTAAAAAAACGTTTATGTAAATCAAAAGATGTCAGGGGACTCTCACTCCTAAATTTTTTGTATTATTATTGGGCAGTGCATATTAAGAATATAATTTATTGGTTGGACAGTTCTACCCAACAGACAGAATGGATAAGAATGGAGAAAGAGGATTGTTTTCCTTGTAATATAGGAACGATCCTCTTCTCTCCGAAAAAACTGAACAACACAATATATAAGAAGAACCCAATTATACATGATACAATAAGAATTTGGAAACAAATAAAATTATCCTTAAAATTAAGAAATTTATCATTGTTAACACCTATAGCGAATAACCCTTTATTTAAACCATCTCTTATTGATAAAACATATAACCAATGGAAAGTTTAGGAATTAAAAGGATCGGGGATATGTATGAAATGGGAAATCTATTATCATTCCAACAATTACAATTAAAATATAAATTGAAAAATAACCAATATTTTAAATATCTTCAGATTTGCGATTTCATGAAGAAATACATACAAGGATATCAAAAAGTAACTTTTGACTTATTGGAAGAAGCAATGAATATTAAAGCTGACTCACAAAAATTAATATCATATTTATATAATAGTATTTTAAATATAGATTTACCATCGACAGAGGTACTTAGAGAAGAGTGGGAACGGGAATTAATGATAAAAATTACGAAGATTACATGGGAAAAGTATTTGATATATATACACAAATGTTCGATTAATGCAAGACATAATCTAATTCAATTTAAAAAACTGTTCCACAGTTGTCAACTTAGAGCCTGGTACTGTGAGGGAACAGATTGGATTAGAGAGGCATGTTCATTGAGGCAGATACCTGACACTTGCAGCTGGAATCAGACACGAAGGAAAGGGAGTAATTCTTCAGTTCTTGGCCATTCCTTCTCTCCAGAGATGCTGCCTGACCCGCTGAGTTATTCCAGCATTTTGTGTCTGCCTTCGATTTAAACCAGCATCTGCAGTTCTTTCCTACACAGTGATTCTAGTCATATGGGGTAAACTAGGGTGCTGAGGCACAAAGCTACCTAATGCCATCTAACACCAGAGAACAATCAATGCCGCCAGGGGCAATCAATGGCAAATTTTGTTCGTATTGTTATACAGGGGATTTTGTTTCTTGTTAAAGGTCTTTCTTGTTTCGGGTTCACATATCCAAGAAAGCAGTTTATTTAATTTTAGATCAGTCTGAAGAAGGGTCTCAGCCATTCCTTCTCTCCAGAGATGCCTGTCCCACTGAGTTACTCCAGCACTTTGTGTCTACCATTGATTTAAACCAGCATCTGCAGTTCTTTCCTACACGTTACTTAATTCATTCTTGGATTGAGGGCTTTTGTTGGCAAAACCAACATTTATTGTGTCTTTGGAGTTGCTGGTCGAGCAGCTGCCTCACAGCTTCAAGAGTCAAGAGAGATAATTGTCATGTGTCCCAGATAGGACAATGAAATTCTTGCTTTGCTTCAGCACAACAGAATATAGAAGGTATGAATACAAAACAGATCAGTGTGTCCATATACCATAGAATATATATATATATCTGTTTATATATGTACACATAAATAAACAGATAAAGTTCAGAGTTTGTTTGAAGTTGTGTTTAATGTCTGATGGCTGTGGGGAAGTAGCTGTTCCTGAACCTGGAAGTTGCAGATTTCAGGCTCCTGTACCTTCTACCTGATGGCAGCGAGAGATGAGTGAGTGGCCAGGATGTTGTGGGTCCTTAATGATGTTGGCAGCCTTTTTGAGGCAGCGACTGCGATAGATCCCCTCTATGGTAGGGAGGTCAGAGCCAATGATGGACTGGGCAGTGTTTACAACTTTTTGCAGCCTTTTCCACTCCTGGATGCTCAAGTAGGTATAATCTTGACCTCTGGTCCTGCCTGTGTGGAGTTTGCATGCTCTCCCTGTGGTTTCTTCTGATGCTCTATTTTCCTACCCCATTCCAAAGACGTGCAGGTTGGCCGGGTAACTGGCCACTGTGAATTGCTCCTGGTATGTAGATGAGGGATAGAATCCGGGAGTTGATGAGAATGTGGGAGAATAAAATGGAAGTCATGTTGGATTAGTACTGGTGGGTGCTTGAAGATTGTCATGGACCTGGTGGGCAGCAGGGTCTGTTTAATGCTGTGTGTCTCTAATTTCCCCGAGCAGGGTGGCGTTCAGTTCAGATTGGTGAGTCCGGAGTCACATGTCAGCTAGACTGGATGAGGCAGACAGATTTCCTTCCCTGAATAACATTTGTGGGTGGCCCAGTGGCACAGCAGTAAAACTGCTGCCTCACACCGCCACAGACCCAGGGTCGATTCTGACTACAGTTACTGTCTGTGCGGAGTTTAAACGTTCTCCCTGTGACTGCGTGGCATTAAATAGCTTCGTGCCTCAGCACCCTAATTTACAACCATGACTAGGATCACTGTGTGGGTTTTCTCTGGGTGTTCCAGTTTCCTCCTACATCCTAATGGCGTGTCGGTTAATTGGTTTCTGTAAATTGCCCCCAGTGTGTAGGATAGGATAGCATAGAACTAGTGATTAATGGTCATCATGGACTCGATGGGCCAAAGAGCTTGTATCCACACTGTATCTCTGAACTAAACTAGATTTTGATGAAAATGTGGTATTTTATGGCCATCATTATATCATTATCAATACTAACATTGTATGATTATCAATATTGTAGATTTATTTAATGACTTTGATGTGAATTCTTCAGCTGCTGGGGTTAGATTAGAATTCATACTGTATCTTCAGAGCAAATGTTTCAGCCTCTCTTTACCCATCCAATAACACTATTTCAATGCACTTCAATTATAATGGGCAAGTTATTTCTAAACAGCTAAGACAGAAGATGTTGAAGAACGCTAATCACTTCAGTGATGGAATAGAAGATGACCCCCCCCCCCCCAGAATTACTTTACTCCTGCAAAGTAATTTCTCTCACACATGCCCATTACCTCACCTTTAATTCTTTCTGAATTAATCTTGACACTTGAACAGATTCATAGACAGGAAAGCTTTGGAGGCAAAACAGGTCTGCCAACATTGGTGAGAGTTGGGAGTGAGAAATTGCGAGAGACCAAGCCCGAGGGAGCATAGCGACCGGGAGGGGGTGGGGGTGGGGGTGTGTGGGAGGAGGATGTCCCCCTCCCATTGTACGGAACATTTGCATTTTTCAGCTTGAAATTGTGCAATATGGTGCATACTGTAGCGAGTCTTTTAACTTACACTTGAATGCAATATATATGCTTTAAATGGATTGGAGCGTTTTTGAAAGGGGGGAGGCTGAGCGATCATTGATCACTGGCCTTGGAGGTACCCGGTGAGGGAGTGGAGCAACCGAGTGGGGAGAGGGTGTGGAAGAAGGGTGTCCCCCCCTCCCAGGTTAGGAACTTTTTGAAATATGATGTATTAAAATCATGTTTTAGTGCATTGTAGAAGTATGATTTCAATGTTTTTTGTATGAAGTATTTTTTAGAGGTAACTTTTTAAGGGGTAACTTTATCCACCCAAAGGGTGATGGGTGTATGGAACAAGCTGCCAGAGGAGGTAGTTGAGGCAGGACAATTCCCAACATTTAAGAAAATGTTAGACTGATACATGGATAGGACAGGTTTGGAGATTATACCTCCACCATGCATGAATGCTTCAAAATCAAGTGATCGAGTTTTATTGCCATATACTCAAGCATAGAAACATAGAAAATAGGTGCAGGAATAGGCCATCGGCCTTTCGAGCCAGCACTGCCATTCAAGTCAAGTCAAGTCAAGTTTATTCGTCACATACACATACGAGATGTGCAGTGAAATGAAAAGTGGCAATGCTCGCGGACTTTGTGCAAAAAACAAACAAACAAACTACAAACAGAATGGAAAGAATAGAATCACATATTCTTCTACACTTTAAATATTGTGGGCGGAAGGGGAAAAACGGGAAAAAAACAAAAAACAGCAATTTTTAAAAAACAGTAGAGTGGTACAGTAAGTTAGTCCCTGGTGAGATAGGAGTTTACAGTCCTAATGGCCTCTGGGAAGAAACTCCTTCTCAACCTCTCCGTTCTCACAGCATGGCAACGGAGGCGTTTGCCTGACCGTAGCAGCTGGAACAGTCCGTTACTGGGGTGGAAGGGGTCTCCCATGATCTTATTGGCTCTGGAGTTGCACCTCCTGATGTATAGTTCCTACAGAGGGGCGAGTGTAGTTTCCATTGTGCGTTCGGCCGAACGCACCACTCTCTGTACAGCCTTCTTGTCCTGGGCAGAGCAGTTCCCAAACCAGATTGTAATATTTCCGGACAAGATGCTTTCCACAGCCGCTGAGTAAAGCACTGGAGATCTTCGGAGACACTCTGATTTCCTCAATTACATAAGGTGGTAAAGGCGCTGCCTTGCCTTACTCACGAGTGCTGCCAGCGTGTGATGTCCATGTCATATCCTCAGAGATGTGGACTCCCAGGTATTTAAAACAGCTCACCCTATCCACAGTATCCCCATTTATCCTCAATGGTGTGTACGTCCTCGGATGATGTGCCCCTCCTAAAGTCCCACGATCAGCTCCTTAGTTTTTTTGATGTTCAAGAGGAGGCTGTTGTCCTGACACCAGAGTGCCAGATCAGCCACCTCCTCCCGGTAGGCCTTCTCATCGTTGTCTGAGATCAGGCCCACCACCACTGTGTCATCAGCAAACTTGATGATGAAGTTGGAGCTGAACCTGGCCACACAGTCATGTGTGTACAGGAAGTACAGTAGGGGGCTGAGGACGCAACCCTGGGGGGATCCTGTGCTCAGGGTGAGGGACTTTGATTTATTCCCTCCCATCTTGACTACCTGGGGCCTGGCGGTGAAAAAGTCCAGGGTCCATGCACACAGGGGGGTGTTGAGCCCTAATTCCAGTAGCTTCTCGGCCAGTCTGGTGGGGACTATCGTGTTGAAGGCTGAACTGAAGTCTATGAACAGCATCCTCACGTAGCCCCCCTTCTGGCTGTCAAGATGAGAGAGAGCGGTGTGCAAAACCTGGGAGACCGCATCGTCCGTGGACCTGTTCGGACGGTATGCAAAATTGTAACTGGTCCATGTTGCGAGGGAGGAAGGCGCAGATGTGTTTCTTCACCAGCCTCTCAAAGCATTTCATGACTACCGAGGTGAGGGCCACCGGACGATAGTCATTCAGACAGGCTGGGGAGGCATTTTTAGGTACCGGTACAATGATGGATTTTTTGAAGCAGGCAGGAACCACGGACTTGTCCAGGGAGAGGTTGAATATTGTAGTGAACACCGGAGCTAGCTGCGTAGCACAGGACTTAAGTACTCGCCCCGAGATGCCATCGGGGCCTGCAGCTTTCCTCGTGTTCACCCGTGTCAGAGCCCTCCTCACATCGTGCTCGGACGAGTATGTGTGCACATTCCTCCCTCAGCTTCAATAGCCATCCCGCTGACGGTATTGTTGTTAGTCAGCAAACCTGGGGTGGTGTCGCCCGTCTCAAAACGAGCGTAAAAGGAGTTCAGGTCATCAGCTAGGGAGGTGCCGGCACTTGCGGATGAGGGGGGGGGGTGCTCCGGTAGTTGGTTACAGTCCGTAGCCCCTGCCAAAGGCGTCTGGTGTCCTGCTGCCCCATCTGTGACTCCATCTTGTCCCTGTACCTCCTTTGTGCGTCCTTCACCACCCTTCGCAGTTGGTAGGACTCTACCTTGTAGACGTCCAATGTTTACGGATGCCAGGCCCGAGTTGTAGGCAGCGATGTGAGCATTCAAGGCAACACGAACGGACGTGTCCACCCAGGATGTTTGATTCAGGAAAGGTGCTAACCCTTACCGTGGGGACGATGTTGTCGGTTATTGTTGCGATGAAGTCCGTGACTGCTTCCGCGAACTCACTGACGTCTCTGGAATTCAATATGATCATGGCTATTCATCTAAAATCAGTACCTCTTTCCTGTTTTTTCCCCAATAACTAAATGTAACTCTCTCTTGAAAACATCCAGTGTGTTGGCCTGCACTGCCTTCTGTGGCAGAAAATTCCACAGATTCACAATTCTCTGTGTGAAGAAAGTTTGTCCTCATCTCAGTCCTAAACTGTGACCCCTGGTTCTGAACTCCCCCAACATCGGGAACATTTTTCCTGCAGTTACAGTAAGTGAAAATCTAGCAGGCAAGCAGGATGCTTTCTCCAACCACCCCCATTTGAAGTCCACTATCTTCCACCATTTCTACCCAGTGCTTGGTACTTCCAGCAGCCACTGGTTGTTCTCCTGGATGCACCGAGCCGCAGCCTGATCTGTGCCGGTCACCTGGGCGAATTTGGCAGAGATTCTCACGGCAGCGGCGCAACGCTTCCGACGCCTTGCACTGAGGCTGCTCCATGGCCGGAGCTGCAGTGGGCGACTCGCCAGTCCAGCAAACACTCGCCAGCCCCCACTCCCCGTCCGCATCTGTCCCCACCGCTGCTTCTGCTTCCAACACCCATGGCCCATGCAGTTGATATGAGTTTTGAAATTTTCTTTGATCACAGAATTTCTCACAACAGAGCGAGAGAAATTTGTGATCATCGTGAGAATTTGGCGAAATGCGTGATTCTCACATTCAATGCATGGTAGTTGGCAGCCCTGCCTCTATCCCCTCTCTCTCTCCCCCTTTCCTCTCTCTCTCCCACTCTCTCCCTCCACCTCTCTTTCTCTCCTCTTTCCTCACTCTCCTCACTCTCATCCCTCTCCTCCCTCCAACCTCACTCTCATCCCCTCTCTCCCCCTCTCTCTCCCGCTCTCTCCTCTCACCCCCTCTATCTCTCCCTCCCCCGCTCTCTCTCCCTCTCTCCTCTCACCACCTCACTCTCTCCACTTCTCTCTCTCTTCTCTCTCCCCCTCTCTCTCTTCCCACTCCTCCCCCTCTCTCTCTCTCTTCCCCTCTCTCCTCTCACCTCACTCCCCCTCTGTCATCCCCTCTCCCCCCCTCTCCCTCCCCTCTCATCCCCTAACTCTCTCTCCCCTCTCTTTCCCCTAACTCTCTCTCCCCTCTCTTTCTTCTCTCTCCCCTCTTCTCTCTCTCTCCTCTCTCTCCCCTCGCTTCCCCCCTCTCTCCCCCTCTCTTTCTCTCCCCTCTTTCACCTCTCGACACTCTCCCTCTCTTTGTCTCTCCACTTCTCATCTCTCTCTCTTCCCCCCCTCTCTCTCTCATCTCTCCTCCTCTCTCTCCCCCATTTCTCCCTACCACCTCACTCTCCCCTTGCTCTCTCTATCTCCTTTCTCTTTGCCCCCCATCTCTCTCTTTCCCTCTCTCTTTTACCACCCCTCTCTCCCATTCTCTCCTCCCTCTCACCCCCTCTCTTCCCTCTCACCCCTCTCTTCTCCCCCTCTCCCACCTCACCTCTCCCCCTCTCCCTCTTCTCTATCTCCATTCACCCCCCCTGTCTCTCCCCTCTCCCTCTCTCTCTCCCTCTCATTCCCCTAACTCTCTCACCCCCTTTCTTCTCTCTCTCCCCCCTCTCCCTCCCCCTCTCCCTCCCCCTCTCCCCCCTCTCCACACACTCGCCCCCTCTCTCTCTGCCTCTCCTCTCTTACCCCCCTCTCTCTCCCATTTCTCCCTCCCACCTCACTCTCCCCTTGCTCTCTCTCCCCTCTCTCTTTCTCCTGTCTCTCTCCTCTTTCTCTTTGCCCCCATCTCTCTTTCCCCGGTTTCTCTCTTTTCCCCTCTCTCTTTTACCACCCCTCTCTCTTCCCCCTCCCATTCTCTCCTCCCCCTCTCTCTTCCCTCTCACCCCTCTCTCTTCCCCCCCCTCCCACCTCACTCTCCCCTCTCTCTCCCCCCTCCCTCTTCTCTCTCTCTCTCCATTCACTCCCCCTCTGTCTTCTCCTCTCACCCCTCTCTCTCTCCCTGTCTCCTTCCCCTCGCTCTCTCTCCACCTCCCTTTGAGAGTCTGTCCCTTTGGCACAGAGACTCTCGCGGCAGCGGCGCAACGCTTCCGATGCCTCCGACGGCCCGGAACTCTTGCGCTGCTCCATGGCCGGAGATGCAGCGAGCGACTCGCCAGCCCCGCAAACACTCGCCAGCCTCGACTCCCCGCATCTGTATCCGCCGCTGCTTCCATCCCTCCCTCAGCCCCGGCTCTCCAACACCCACGGACCATGCAGTTTATGAGTTTTGAAATGTTCGTTGATCACAGAATTTCTGACCACAGAGCGTGAGAAATTTCTGATCAGCGTGAGGGCGTGAGAGTTTTATTCAAATGCGTGATTCTCACGCTCAAAGCGTGAGAGTTGGCAGCCCTGGTAGGAAGCAATGGCAGATGCTGGTTTACACCGAAGAGAGATACAAAAAGCAGGAGTATCTTAGGGGGGCAGGCAGCATCCCTGGAGAAAAGGAGGTAGGTGGCACTTCAGGTCAAGACCGTTCTTCGGTCTGAAGAAGGGTATCAATCCGAAATGTCATCTATCCTCACCTGAAGGCTGTCAGGTCTCCTTGCAACCTCTTGCATTCCAGAGAAAACAATCCAAGTCTGTCCAAGCTCTTCATTTAGCAAATACCCACTAAATTCAAGCATTATTCTGATCAACCTCCTCTGCACCCTTTCCAAAGCCTCCACATCCTTCCTGTAATGGGGCAACCAGAACTGCACACAATACTCCAAATGTGGCCTATTCAAAGTTCTATAAAGCTGCATCATGACTCCCGGACCCTTATACTCAATGCCCCCAATCTATGAAAGCAAGCATATCATATGCCTTCTTGACCACTCTTTCTCCTTGTGTTGCCACTTTCAGGGAGTTATGGACTTGGACCTCAAGATCCCTCTGTACATCAAAGCTGTTAAGGATCATGCCATTAATTGTATATTTCCCTCTTACATTTAATCTCCCAGATTCCACCATCTCAATTGCCCAGATTAAACTTCCATCTGCCATTTCTGTAGTTGATCTATATCCTGCTGTATACCTTGACAGCCTTCCTCACAGTCCAAGACCCCAGCGACCTTGATGTCATCTGCAAACTTATTAACCAACCTGTTTATGTCCAAGTCATTTTTATATATCACAAACAGCAGAGGTGTTAGCATAGATTCTTGCACAACTCCACGCATTACAGACCTCCAGCCTGAATCTTCTGGATCAGCCTGTTATGGGGAACTCTATCAAATGCCTTATGAAAGTCAATGTAGACAACATCCACTGCCCCACCCTCTTCAATCACCTTTGCCATCTCCTGAAAAAACTCTATCAAGTTACTAGAACAAGACCTGTCATGTACAAACCCTAATTAACCCATTATCTTCCAAATGGGAATAAATCCTATCCCATAAAAGAAATCCTCTCCAAAAGCTTCCCCACCACTGACATGAGGCTCACTGGCCTATAATTCCCTGGCTTCTCTCTACTTCCTTTCTTAAATAAAGGAACAACATTAGCTACTGTCCAGTCTTCTGGGACCTCACCAGTGGTTAGAGTAGATGCAAAGATCTTCATCTTTGCTCCCGTAAACTCGTCTCTTGCCTCTCTCAATAGCTTGGGATCCTGGGGATTTATCCACCTTAATGCTCCTCCCTCTTAATCTTAAACTGTCACGTTCTCCACACTGATCTCAGTCCTCCATGTGCTTCTCCTTGGTGAAACTAGATGTAAAGTATTCATTTAATCCCTCACCTACATCCCTAGACTCCAAGCAAAAATGCTCTCCTTTATCCTTGAGGGTCCTACCTTTGGGATTTTCTTTAATTTAATTCGACATGCCAAAGTCATTTTATGGCACCTTTTGGCCCTTCTAATCACTTGTTTGAGTTATTTCCTCCTTTCATTATATTCTTGATGTAATGGTACTTTATTGCACATGTACAGTGGTACTGTGAAATTATTTTTATATACAGCTCAGTACAAGTATTACTATACATGAGCACATCTCAGATACAGTACAAGTATCTGTATCTGCACAAGTATCTGTACACAAGAGTCGTCAGGTTTGGTGCCATTTTCAAGTCCCAGTTGTAAGTGCAGGGTTCTTAACCTTACCATGAAACATAGGAACATAGAAAATAAGTGCAGTGGACCATTCGGCCCTTTGAGCCAGCATCACTATTCAATATGATCATGGCTGATCATCCAGAATCAGTACCCCGTTCCTGCTTTCTCCCCATATCCCTTGATTCCGTTAGCCCTAAGAGATATATCCAAGTCTCTCTCTCGCTTGAAGACCCTCTCTAATTTCATCCTCTTGAACCTTGCATGCACTTCCTTTTTCTTTTTGACCAAATTTACCTCTGATCTTCCAATGTTCCCTTATTATGCCATCCTTATCCACTCTGACAAGTTCTGATTAAAATATTTTTCCGTCACAGATGCTGCCTGACCTGCTGAGTATTTACAGTATTCTCCTTTATTTTATACCTCCAACAACTGCAATATTCTGTATGTGTCAGATATGTCAGTGTTTGTTTTCCTCTCTCCGTTGTCCTTATTGATCTCCTGTTTACATCGTTGAAAACATCAACGGGCACAGTGCCTTATGTACGACAGTGATCGCAACTTCTACTGAAGTGTGGATGGCCGTTGGCTCACTAGGAGCTCACCCGCCTTGTGACAGCTCTTGTTTTTGGTCCTGCTGGGGGTCCACAGCCCCCTCCTCACCTGGCAAACCAGGTGGGGGAGACGGTTTAGTCGCCGACTATCCGACCATGGATCAGGTACCTGTGGTGGGGGGGACTCCCCCCGAACTGACCAGTTTTCATCCACTCCAAATAGAGCAGCTATGATTAAGAAGCATTCACCGGTCTCCCTTTGCCATCAGCACCACCTCACTTCACCATTCAGTCTCAGCCTCCACCAGAACAGACATTTCCCCTGATCTCTCTACCTCTCCTCCTCCTCAACATGGGCCATGGGCAAAATGCAGGCAGTTGGGACGAGTGAGCATCTTGGTTGCGCATCCCTCTCTAGCCGTGCCTGCGAGTTGGGGGCTATACATGAGTAGATAGGGCTGGAGATGGGGTAAAAGGAGCGAATGAATAATATTAATATAATATCAAGGGGAGTGGCTAGTGTGTGTGTGTGTGTGGGGGGTGGTTAGTGTGTGTGTGGGGTGTGATTAGTGTGTGTGGGGGTGGTTAGTGTGTGTGTGGGGGTGGTTAGTGTGTGTGTGACGCTGCAGGCCGCCCCACTCCCCTGCAACTGCGTGTTGAGAGGACGGAACTCAACGGGTCCCATTTGGTCCATAACAAATATAAATTCAATAACTAAATAACCACAAAAGGACACAAAGCGCTGGAATAACTCATCCGGTCAGACAGCATCTTTGGAGAACATGGACAGGTGATGCTTCCGGTCAAAACCCTATTTCAGACACAAAACTAGAGCAAAAAAAGAGGTCCCCAGTGTAATCGAAAATAGTCCAGTTCTTAGTTAAGGTTAGTGCTGTACAGTGGTCAAGAACCTGATGTTTTTTGATCAATTTAGAGATACGGCATGGAAACAGGCCCTTCAGCCCATCCAACCACTGACCGCCTGGGAAGTATAGGCCGGTTCGTCTAACTTCAGTGGTTGGTAAGAATTTAGAGTCCATTATAAAGGATGAGGTTACGGAGTACTTAGAAGCTCATGATAAAATAGGCTGAAGTCTGCATGGCAATGTGAAGGGGAGGTCTTGCCTCACGAACTTGCTGGAATTCTTTGAAGTAAATCCCCAAAAGTTAATCTGCAAGTTGAATCGGTAGTAAAGAAAGCAAACGCAATGCTAGCGTTTATTTTGAGAGGGCTTGTATACAAAAACAGGGATGTAATGCTGAGGCTTTATAAGGCGACGGGCAGGCCCCATTGGAATATTGTGAGCAATTTTGGGCACCATATATGAGGAAGGATGTGCTGGCTCTGGAGAGGGTCCAGAGGAGGTTTACAAGAATGATCCCAGGAATGAGTAGGTTAACATATGATGGCACAGTGTCTGTACTTGCTGGAGTTTAGAAGAATGAGGGAGGACCTCAATGAAACGTTCAGAATAGTGAAAGACTTGGATAGAGTGGATGTGGAGAGGATGTTTCCACTAGTGGGAGAGTCCGAATTATAGGACATTCTTTTAGGAAGGACATGAGGAGAAATTTCTTTAGTCAGAGGGTGATGAATTTGTGGAATTCTATGCCACAGAAGCCTGTGTTCTATATCTAAGTCAAAGGATATATTTAAGCCAGAGATAGATCAATTCTTGATTAGTACAGGTGTCAGAGGTTATGGGGAGAAGGCAGGATAATTGGGTTAGGAGGGAGAGATAGATCAGCCATGACTTGATGGGCCAAATGGCCCAATTCTGATCCCATCACTTATGATCACACTAGTTCTATGTGTTATCAAATTTTCCCATTGGCTCCCTATACAGAGGCTAATTAACCTAGACACCTGCAAGTATTTGGGATGTAGGAGATAACTGGGGCAGAGGCAGTAGCTCCACTAATTGTTGGAAAAAAGCTACTCCTATACCTTCTTCCCAATGGCAGGAGTGCAAAGAGACCATGGCCATCGTGGTGTGGGTCTTTGATAGCAAAGGCAGCTCCTCATAGACATTCCTTCGATGGTGGGGAGGTTAGTACTTGTGGGGAAAAGGAATAGGTGAAGTTTTGGGTTGAGACTCTTCTTCCGACTGAGTAGGGGAAGGGGAAAGGAAATATATAGTTGGTGATGTAGAGAGATATAGAACAAATGAATGAGATATGAAAAACATGGAGGAATCACAGAGGGGGAGCAGCGAGAGAGGATGTTGCAGAGCTCTAGTTGGAGAGGGAACTTCTTCAAAGTAGGCCTCTAAGACCACGTTTTTACATCTTTCATTCATTTGTTCTATATCTACCTACATAACCGTCTATATCTCTCGTTCCCCTTTTCCCTTCTCTGTCTGACGAAGAGCCTAGAGCCAAAACATCATCTATTCCTTTTCTCCAGAAATGCCGTCTGACCGGTTGAGTTACTCCCGCTTTTTCTCTCTCTTTTTGGTTTAATCCAGGATCTGCAGTTCCTTCCTACATGGATTAGTAATTGTGATGGATTAGGCGATGCCCACCACACTCTGTAATCTCCTTCATTCCTGGGCATTTGAGTTGCCGAACAAGGCTATGCCCAAAGATCAGGATGTGAGCTGACCTGCAGTCAGCACCTGAGGCACCAGTTACTGAGGCCACCTCTACCATACCTGTTCATTGATGCTACCCACCATGGATATCACATTCGACCAGGGCACCTGCCCTTGACACCACCTGCATCAGGGCATCCACCATCGATGCCATTCCTCACCAGGAAACCCACAATTAATGCCAACCACTTTGCCCCCACCCACACACCCACCATTGCCCCTCCTAGACCATTGTCCCCACCCACACCAGGACACCCACCATTGCCTTCACCCCTCCTGGACACCTACACCAGGGCACCCACCATTACACCCACCCATACTGGGTCATCCATCATTGATGCCACCTACACCTTTAGACCCACTATTGCCTCCACCTACAACCAGGACACCCACCAATGCCCCCATCTAAACCAGGGCACCCACCATTGATGCCAACCCTCACCAGTACACCCACCATTGCTCCCATCCACACCATTGCTCCCACAATACCAAATAACTTTATTTATCCCAGGAGGGAAATTGGTCTGCCAAGTCATAAAACATAACAAGATACATGAAATTATAGCGACAAGTGTAAAGTACAGGATTGGGGATGTGCAAAGATTGGGGAGGGAGGCGGCAGAGGGGTGTGGAGTCAGTCTACCCCATGACAGAAGGGAGAGGAGTTATACAGTTTGATAGCCACAGGGAAAAGGGATCTCCTGTGGCGTTCGGTGCTGCATCTTGGTGGAACCAGTCTGTTGCTGAAGATACTCCTCAGGTTAACCAGTGTGTCACGGAGGGGGTGAGCTGCATTGTCCAAGATGCTCTGCAGTTTGAGGAGCATCCTCCCCTCCAAGACCACCTCCAATGAATCCAACTCCACCTTCAGGACGGAGCCAGCCTTCCTGATGAGCTTGTTAATTCTGTAGGCGTCTGCGGCCTTCATAAGGTTCATTTATTGTCACATACACCAATTCGTGTAGTGAAATTTCACTGGCCAGGTCAGTCAGACAATTTTTAAAAAGCAACACTCAAAAAACACATTTTAACATAAAACATTTATCACAGTGACTCCAACACATTCCTCACTGTGATGGAAGGCGAAATAAAGTTCAAGTCCTTCCCTTTTGTTCTTCCTTGGTCGGGGGCCTCGAGCCCCCGGTTGACGAGACGGTCTTGAGTCCCGAAGCCGGCGGCGTTCAGCTGCCGCATGGGGGGGAAATGTCAGCTCCCCCGCGCCGGGCGATCGAACCTCGCATCGGAGCTGGACGAACCTTCTGCGGCGTTGGAGCTCTCGACTAGCCTCTCCCGAGACTGTGAGCCCTTGATGGTATAAGTCTGCAGGCCGCGGTGGGAGCGATCCCAGGCAAGGGATTCGCTCCGATGTTAAGTCCGCGCCCCGCGGTGGGGCTCACGACAGTCCGAGGCGGCTCCCAGCTGCAGCGATGGTAGGCCGCAGATCCCGGAGAATGTGATCTGAAAAATGATCACATCTCCAGGAAGGTAAGAACATGAAAAAAAGAGTTTCCCCCGACCCCCCACATAAATCAAACAGAAGAACATTAAAGCAAACTTTAAACAAACGCTAAAAATAACAAAAACGATGAAAAAACAAACAGACTGCCGGCAGGGCTGCCATCTCCCTCCTCTGGCACCCCGTGCAATTCGTCCTTCGTCCTGCTACCCCAGTACACGACAACGAAGAAGATGGTACTGGGCACCACCAATTGATAGGACATCTGCAACATCTTACTGCAGGTGTTGAAAGAGCGGAGCCTCCTCAGAAAATACAATCTTATCCAATCTTATCCTCCTCAGAAAATCCTTCTTATCCAATGCCAAAGCGTTCCTGGACCAGTCCAGTTTACTGTCCAAGTAAACTCCAAGGTACTTATACTCCTTGGTAAACTGCACATTCACACCTTTGATGGAGACAGGGGAGTTCCTCTCCTCCGAAAGTCCACCATTAATTTCTTAGTCTTGTCAGTGTTGAGCAGCGGGTGATTCAGCCCACACCACTCAACAAAGTCGTTGACTAAAGGGCCTGTCCCACTTGCATGCGTTTGCATGCGTCTGGCGCGACCAAACGTGGTCGCTTGAGGCGTACTGGCACCGTATGGCCGCGCGCGGCCGGTCCCACTTCCAAGCGCGGAGGCGTATGGAGTTGTGCGGGGCTGGTCCCGACATCGCGCGGGGCTCTGAAAATCCCGCACTGTCCGAACATTTCGCGCGCCAACGGCCCGCAGGCGCATTGAGGGCGTACGCAGCGTCTTGACGGCGTATGCCTAGCGCGTGGCATTGCGCGATGATGTCACTGCCCGGCTTGGCGTTGCGTGATGACGTCACCGCCCGACGTCCAATTTCAGTCGGCCCGCCTCCTGCCCAGCTGATTGGTGAGCATGACGCAAATGACATCACGCGCGAACTTAGCGCGTATTTACCGCGAACTCCGCTTCCGTTTGGTCGTGCCAAACGCATGCAATCGCATGCAAGTGGGACAGGCCCTTAAACCTCTGTATTCAGCTTCCCTCCCCTCACCGTTGCAGCCCACAATTGCAGTCATCTAAAAACTTCTGCAGGTCACAGGAGTCTGAGTTGTATCTGAAGTCTGAGGTGTAAATGGTGAACAGGAAGGGAGAGAGGACCGTCCCGTGGGGCCCGTGTTGCTCACTACCATGTCCGAGACACAGTTCTGTAGCCCGACATATTGTGAACTTCGTCAATTTACTCCCTAGCAGTGCATGCCGGATGGTGTTAATAGCACAGAAGTCAAAACACATGACTCTCACAGTGGTCCCTGGCTTATCCAGGTGAGCATATGAACGATGGAGCAGGTGGATGATGGCATCCTCCACCCCCATCTTTGTTTGGTAAGCAAACTGCAGGGGGTCCGGGTAGGGTTTAACCAGGGATCACAGGTGAGCACCAGCCTCTCCAGGGACATCATGATGTGTGAGGTCAGCGCCACCGATCTGTAGTCATTGGAGGAGCCAGGATGCGTCCTCTTTGGTACAGGAATCAAGCAGGATGTCTTCCACATCACAGGAACCCTCTCCAGGCGCAGGTTCAAGATATACTGGAGTACTCTGCACAACTGGCTGGCACACTCCTTGAGCACCATAGGGCCGACACCACCGGGACCTGTGGCTTTGCCTGGGCGGAGTCTGCTCAGCTCTTTCCTAACCTGCTCAGCCTTGATGGTCAGGCATGGCCAGAAATCCCGGGGAGTACGGGGGGGGGGGGGGAGGCACGGCCCCCCCCCCATGCTTTGAGAGGTGGGGGGCAATCCCCCCCATGTTTTGTAATCCGGACCTTATCAGACGCTTTCTAATGGATGATTCGGCCCATTTGCAGGGCCTTTCAGCGCCTGGCGCAGCTTAAAATTAAACTGCTGCATCGCGCCGATCGAGGCTCCCGATGTTGAAGCTCCCGCCGGCCGATGAAAGGCCCCACGATTCGGGGCGGTCGAAGCTGCTGTTGCTGGAGTTCGGAGTTGGTCACCAACCAGGTCAGCTCCCGATGTTACCGTCCACAGGGCCCACGGCCGAAGCCTCGCGTGTGAGCGCATGCGCGCGCACACCCGCCAAGAAATTGTGTCCCCCCCCCATGATTTGATAGCGATTTCCGTGCCTGTGGTCAGGTGCGACAAAGAAATGGCAGAGGAAGTGGACCAGAAGGATTGAGGTGGGGCGTCTGTCGGGGAGCAAGTGGGAGGGTGGGCAGAGGCCCCACCATCAAATCTATTAAAAAAAAACAGGTTTAGCTCGTTGGCCCAGTCCTGGTAGCTTGCCCTCCCTAGGCTACTGGTCAGCTTGCAGCCTGTAATGCTCCTCATACATCCCTCATGGTGTTCTGCTGACGTTTCTGCTCCAGTGGTCGTCCTTAACCTGTCTTAGTGTCACCTTCAGTTCTTTCTGTATCACTTACACCATTGCCCTCACCCACACCACTACCCCACCCACATCAGGACCAACACCATTACCTACATCAAGATGCCCGTCATTGCTTCCACCTACACCATTGCCTCTTCCTACACCAATACATTCCCCATTACCCCCATCTACACCAGGACAAATTGATCGACTGGGCTTATATTTACTGGAATTTAGAAGGATGAGATGGATCTTATAGAAACATATAAAATTCTTAAGGGACTGGGCAGGCTGGATGAAGTAAAAATGTTCCCCATGTTGGGGAAAGTCCAGAACCAGGGGTCAGTTTTAGAATAAGGGGTAGGCCATTTAGGACGGAGACGAGGAAAACAAATTTCAGCCAGAGAGTTGTGAATCTGTGGAATTCTCTGCCGCAGATGGCAGTGGAGGCAAATTCACTAGATGTATACAAGAGTTAGATACAGCTCTTAGGGCTGTATCTAACGGAATCAAGGGATATGGGGGAAAGCAGGAATAGGGTACTGATTCTGGATGATCAGCCATGATCATATTCAATAGGGCTCAAAGGGCCTAATGGCCTACTCCTGCACCTATTTTCTATGTATCTATGACACTTACCATTGATGCCACTGCTCATCAAGACGCCCACCATTAATGCCACCCCTCACCAGTACATCCACCATTGCCCCCACATACCAGTACACCCACCATTGATGCCACCCCTCACCAGGATACCCACCATTGATATCACATATACCAGGACTGCTGCCATTGATGCCACCTGTACCAGGGCACCCACCATTGATGCCACCCCTCACCAGGGCACCCACCATTGATGCCACCTATACCAGGGCACCCCCCATTGATGCCACCTGTACTAGGACACCCACCATTGACGCCACCTGTACCAGCACCGCCGCCATTGCTCCCCCCGCTCTGTGACGTAAAGCGGGCGTTCCACGGCCGATCAGGCTCCGCCCCCGGTGCTGCAGGCGGGCGGCGGCGGCGGCGGCGGCGGTTCACAGGCTGCTGAGGGCGGGATGGCGGACAGCAGCAACAGTAGCAGCAACTGTTCCATGGGGGAGGCGGGCGGTGCAGCGGTGGCTGCTGCTGGCGGTGGGATGGACGACTGCTCGTTTGCGGAGACGGACGACTGCAAGACCCGCCACCTGGCGCTGACGCTGCGCGTGGACTTCCCGGGCCGGCGGTTGGAGGCGCGCGCCGCGCTGACGGTTGAAGCCCAGCGGGACGGGCTGACGCGTGTGGTAGGCGCGGGGCCACAGGGGCGAGGGGGGGGGTGGTGGGCGGCGCGGCGGAGATCTGCCCTGGGGACTGACCGTGCGGCGGAGCTCAACTCCGTGGCTTGTGACCGTTTAGTGGAGCTCTTCCCCGGGGCGGGTTAACGGAGCTCTTCCCCAGAACCGGCGGCGGGTTAACGGAGCTCCTCCCCGGGGCCGGGGCCGGGGCCGTCTAGCGGAGCTCTTCACCCGAGCCCGGCGGCGGCGGCATAGTGCATAATGAATATATCCCCTGTGACTATTTAACAGAGGTCTTCCCGTGGTTTGTTACCGTTTAGCGGAACTCTTCCCCGGAATTACTGCACCCCCTTCTCTCGGCTTCTCTTTCGGCCGCTGCCCCCGGTTCCTTCGGCAGCCGAGGGAGAATTGAGAGGGGTTGGTGCTGGTTGGCACCTTGAATGTGGGGGAGAGCTGTTCTTGTACGATGGTCTGTTTGTCCACTTATCACGCTTAGATCAGCCTTGTTGTCCATTTTGCAACCATTGTTATTTATTTCAAAACAAATCAAGTTTATTGTCCTATGCACTAGTAGGTGAGGTACAGAGCCGTCAACACTTTAAATCCCCCTCCCATTCCCAATCTGACCTTTCTGTCCTGGGCCTCCATTGTCGGAGTGAAGCCCATCACAAGCTTGCACCCCAGCATTGACTTCTCTAACTTCAAATAGCCCTTGCTTTTCCTCTCTCTTCATCCCCTTCCCTTTCCCAGTTCTCCCACCAGTCTTTGACTACATTTTATCTCTATCCCACCCACTACCCTGGCATCAGTCTGAAGAAGGGTCTCAACCCAAAACGTCACCCATTCCTTCTCTCCAGAGGTGCTGCCTATCCCGCACTCCTGCATTTTGTGCCTACCTTAGGTGAGGTACAGTTACCTTGCTTTGAAATACTTAATAAATATGGAGGCCGACCATTGCCTAAAAGAACACACGATAACTATGAATGAGAGTTAAGGTATTTTGATCACTAAATCCTGATTTAGTTTAGAAATACAGCATGGAAACAGGCCCTTCGGCACAACGAGTCCACGCCAACCAACGAACACCCCTACACTAGCACTAACCTACGCTAAGGACAATTTACAATTTTTACTGAACCCAATTAACCTCAAATTGTGCTTCTGATTTTCTTTTTTTTTTTTGTGTTTTTGGAAGGAATTCTGTCCCTGATTTATGTATTGGTCTTTATAACCTATTTTTTTAAATTCTGATTATATGTTTTCTATAAATCTCTGTATGGTGTCCTTGAGACCTCGGTATAAGGCGCCCGTAAATAAAATCCATTATTATTATTATTACAATCCTGTACATCTTTGGAATGCGGGAGGAAACTGGAGTACCTGGAGAAAACCCACGCCGTCACAGAGAGAACATACAAACTCCATACAGACAGCACCTGTGGCCAGGTCGAACTGGGGTCACTGGCACTATAAGGCAGCAACTCTACCACTGCTCCAGCATATCGCCCATCTTTTCCAGATTTGCTCCTGGAAACAGTATAACTTGGGCCCCCTGTCAGTCCGATAGCACACTGGTGTTCCGGTTGCCTCCCGCATCCCAAAGATTTGTGGGTTAATTGGGTTGGTTTATTGGCCTTTAAATTGTTCCTTAGCGTGGATACAACAGTGGAGTAACATACTAATAGTATGAACAAGTGATTGATTATCGTTGTAGCCGGTGGGCTTTAGGACGTGTTTCCAAGCTATATCTTTCAATCACTCAATCAGACAGTGCTCCCACTTAATTGTCTCAATCCTGGGTTGATCCTGACCTCTGCCACTTTGTGTAGAATTTGCATATTCTCCTTGTGACCAAAAATGCAGATTGCCCATTTCTTTTGGGTGGTACAGTGGAGCAGCTGGTAGAGCTGCTACCTCACTGCCATGCATTTGGGTTTGATCTTGACGTCTGCTGTTGACTGAAGTTTTCAAGCACTCCATGTGACCACGTGGGTTTCCTCCAGGTGCTCTGGTTTTCTCACACATCTCACACATCCCAAAGACATGTGGGTTTGTAGGTTAATTGGCTTCAAAAGGAAAAATGAGAAAGTGGGATAACATAGAACTAATGTGAATGGGTAATCAGTGCACTTGGTCAGCCAAAGGACTTGTTTCCATGTTGTATCTCTAAACAAAAATAACTTAGATTCTTATAGATGTCAGAGGTCATAGGGAGAAGGCAGGAGAATGGGATTAGGAGGGAGTGATAGATCAGCCATGATTGAATGGCAGAGTAGACCAAATGGCCTAATTCTACTTCTATCACTTATGAGATGAGAGGTAGTGGAAATGGAGTCACATGAAACTGCAGATACTGGAATCTTGTGCAAAAAACAAGTGCTGGCAGAATTCGGTGGGTCAGGCAGAATCTGTGGAGGGAATGGATAGATAATATTTTGGGTCAGGATCCTTCAGACTAAAATTTCAGTGAAATGTATAGACCCTGTCCCCATTCACCCATATCCCTTCAAGTTTACAGTTCACTTCCCTCCTCTCCTTATGCGACATGCTTTTGCCTCCATTTCACCTAACGCATTTATAATTTTACTCCACTCATCAGCCAATTCACCACCTGTATCCACCTATCACTTGTTCGGCTCCCACCTGATCTCTTTCTCCTCTAGCTTTCTCACCAATTCCAGTCAGTCTGAAAAAGGGTCCCAACCTGAAATGTCATCTGTTCATTTCTCCACAGAAACTGCCTTCTGAGTTTCTTCAGCTCTTTGTCTTTTGCTCAGTGAGTTAATAGACATCTGAGAGAGAATGGCTTTCAAGGTAATAGGTGGAGGGATGGAATTGATGAGGCTCAATGGCTGAGTAACCACCAAATATTATAAAAGCATAAAATATAATCAATTACCTTTTTTACATTAAGATTCCCCTGCTAGTGGGAGAGTCGAGGACCAGAGCCTCAGAATTAAAGGACATTCCTTTAGGAAGGAGATGAGGAGGAATTTATTTAGTCAGAGCGTGGTGAATCTGGAATTCATAGCCACGGAAGAATGTGGCTGCCAAGTCAATTAATATTTTTACAGCAGAGATAGATAGATTCTTGTATGGGTGTCACGGGTTATGGGGGAAGGCGGGAGATTGGGGTTAAGAGGGATAGATCACCCATGATTGAATGGCAGAATAAACTCGATGGGCTGAATGGCCTAATTCTGCTATCACTTTCTCTCATTTCAAAATTTACTCTAAGGTTCGGAGGGGTAGGGATAATTTTAGTAAAAAAATAATTTCTCAAGATGGTTAAAACCTGGAACTCTGCCAGAGGGAGTGCTAGAAGCAGGGCTTTGCAACTTTTTTTAGATGAGCACTTGATATGCTATGACCTTTCAGAGCATTGGCTGGCTTTGGGGAAATGGGATTTATGTAGACAGGTACTTGATCTGGTACAGATTTGTGTTTTTATATGCTATATGACTCATCGGTGTACTCATAGGAGCACTTGATGGTATGAATAGCAAGCTAAATTAAGAAACAGTTATTGAACAGGTAGTCTTACTTTCATCGATGGTGCCTATATGCAGCACCGGCTGTTTTGTTTCAGTAAATTTATTCTCTCTGAGGCTTTCCCTCCTATACAATCTCCTGTCAGATATAATCTTGAGCAAAACTGAAAGTGTTGTGCTAACCCAGCAGGTCAGGCAGCATCCCTGTATGACATGGCAAATGTTTCCTGGTACTCAAACTTAGCATTATCTCTTATACCATGAAATGCACATGGAGATCCAGCAGGTTCTCAGTTGCCGAAGAAACTGTCTTCATTTAAGTATGCTCAAATAATTGGCTATGCTATAATTTGAGAGTTATGGCGAAATGGTTCCTTTTAAACTTCTGCAATTTATGTATTGTCAATGAAATATTATTTGCTCCTTTTTTGATAACTGCATGACCAAAATCATTGATAAACAATAGAATTATTTGGAAAGATTTTTGTTAATTCAATCATAAGCAAATTTCTCTAGTTGTTCTTCTCATCGGCTAGTCCTATAGATGGGATTTTTGCCAAAGTTATATTAGAATCTCTGAAAAGTCTCTGAAATAGCATTTTCTGCAAAGTAAGCAGTGGGGGTAATTTTGATAAACCTTCTGATGGATTGACCCTTGAGTTAAGAACTTTGATTTATTATCTTTCTGAATTGTGCTGATGTGCAAAAAGGTAATAAATCGTAGACTTTTTACAATGTAATAAAGTATGCATTTCTACAGTTTATTATCTCTTATCTTTCCAAATGCTAAACTTTGGATAAACAAATCTCTCTGTCAAAATGGTGCCACAGGTCTCCCCTGGATAACACACAGTTAACATTCCCAAAGGACCTTGGTTATTCCTTAATTCATGTAGCAGTAGGCAGCTTTCTATCATTTCTTGGAGAAAAAAAATCAGAAATTAGCTTACCACTAAGGCTTTTAGTAACCTGAAGGCAAGTTTCTGAATCTGGTGGTATGCAACTTCAGGCTGGTGGTATGCAACTTCAGGCTTCTGTACCAATGAGAAGAACTTATCCTGTGAGATCCTGGGAGATCTTTGATGATAGATGCCGTTACCTTGAAAGAACGTATATGGGTATTTCTGTTAATAAGGGTACCAACCTGTAACATGGTTTGAAATTAGAAATTGATTAAATCATAATGAAATACCACAGGATTAAAAATTGGCCTATCTATGATCCTTTTGAGCTAATTTGTGAACAAAATCAACGTAAATTTGACCAAAATGTAATACTTTCAAAATTGATGGAAAAAAACAAGATTTAAAAAAAACAAAACATATAAGACATATGAGACACTTACTGATTTGGCTTATATCGAGTCCCTTCTTCAGACCCGACCCGAAACATCGCCCATTCCTTCTCACTAGAGATGCTACCTCACCCGCTGAGTTACTCACATTTGGTGTCTATCTTCGATTTAAACCAGTATTTGCAGTTCTGTCTTACATATGCTGGCTATAATTTGTCTTATTGTTAGACTTGTAGTAAATTGGCAAAGCTATTTTAAGGGTAGCATTGGTTTTCCATGTTTTCAACAAGGAGTTTAAACTTGAAATCTTTACGTCCAATCCTCGAGGGAACGAGGATCAAACAGTCCTTAACCTCTCTAAATCCTAGGCTAGAGATCTCAGTGTTGAGATATGAAGCTTTGTTTTGGTATTCTCTTCCAATTGAGTATTATCTCATTGAAATTAAATGCCTGTTTGGGTGCAAAGCTGTCTTTTATAATCTTCTGTGGAACAAAATCTGAAACTAATTCCATCTAAATGGGTTTATAGTTTCATTATGCCAAGCAAACAAAACAAAATATTTGCTATGTTAGTTTTGAGAGTTTTTGTTTATATAAAATGACACACCCAATAACAGGCAGTTTCATAAGTTCATTAGTGATAGGAACAGAATTAGTTCATTCGGCCCATCACGTCAACTCTACCATTCAATCATGGCTGATCATCTTTCCCTCTTAACCCCCATTCTCCTACTTTCTCCCCATAACCCCGGACACCCGTACTAATCAAGAGAATCTGTCTATATGTGCCTTAAAAATATCTATTGACGTGGCCTTCTGTGGCAATGAATTCCACAGATTCATCTAGTTTGATGAGCTAGATCCAGTTACTCATAGGTACCTATAGTCTGAAAATTAGGCCTAATTGCACATTAACTGATCCTCCATTGCTAGTGTGTTATGTCTTAATTATTTCTGCCTTCTCATTGAAGGACAGGCAAGCAGTGATACAGAATAAAAGCATATGGAGGTCAATTTACAAGTTCTTTAAAATTATCCTCTCATGTACCTGTAGGAAGGAAGGTAATGTTGAATTTGTAGATATCAGGAAGTTACATTTTTAAGTGTGTTTTCCATGTTTTACCCAGAGTGTGTAGGTTGGATTCATTTTTGAAGGAAAATCAAATGGACAATATTAAAAACATAATGCTTTGTGAATTATCTTTAGAAGCAAGGATGCACCAGCAGAAAGTTATTTTATTTGTTTAATGGGTTGTACAATATTGAACTGGCTAGCTAGATTGTTTCATGTCTTTTAAGATTCATCAGTGTCAGAATGGCAAATTCTCTTTCCTAGAGGACAAATATGAACCCGTTGTAGTGTCTATGTTCACGTATTATCTACCGCACTTTGTCCTGCCCATCCTCTCTTACAAGTTTCTTCACTCCCCACCTCCCTCACCCTACAGTCTGAAGAAGGGTCCTGACTAAATGTCACCTTTCCATGTTCTTCAGGGCTGCTGCCTGACCCGCTGAGTTACTCCAGTGCTTCCTTTTTTTTTATAAAGCAGCATCTACAGCTCCTTGTTTCTACAGTATTTTTACATTATACTGTGCCAAGTCATCATATGGCAAAGTTGACAATGTGTTACTGGAAGCCATTATTATTGTGTGGATTGAAAATGTTTGTAAGAATGCTACTTGGGTGTAGAAGGTTAGAACTGATAATCTGATGGTCTAAAATTATGTTGAGCAGTGAGATGCGATGAGAAACTGTAGGTGTTGCAAAAGCAGGTGCTGTACAAGATGTGAAATGCAGTTGCAGCAAATGAAACTTTAAGCCCTCATTGTCATGAAAAAACATGAAGTAATTGCTTACTAACCAGGGGGAGACCTGGATGGTATTGCTCTTGTTGATTTGGTAATAGCACCTCTTGTTGTTCGACCTTTTTATGCTGGGTGTAGCTCTGTTAAGAGCAAAAATGAAACTAATACCTTCTAAATGGGTTGAAAGTTTCATAATGAGAAGCAAACAAAATATTTGCCATGTTATTTTTGCGAGTTTTTGTTTATATAAAGTGACACACCCTGTAACAAAGTGGCAGCCTGATGGGTTAAGATCCAGTAACTCATAGCGTTACATGTAGTCTGAAGAGTGGGCATACGTGCATGCACATGATTTTGTCCCCCAGTGTTAAAGCAAGGCAGTTTTGAAAATTTGATTGGGATACAATTTTACCTGAGCCACCCTGAACACTCAGTCATCATAAATTGTGTGATGGTGAAATATTCTTTTAAAAGGTAATGTGTTACTTTTTTCCACAAGACAAGCATTTTTTAAATCCAGCATAAAAATATCGCTTGCTCCAATTATTTTTTGACAACATATTTTTGCTTTGCAAGCTGTACATGAACATTCAATGTTGCAATTGAGTGAAATGTCTTAATTACCTCGCCCTTCTCATTGAAGGACAGGCAAGTAGTAATACAGAATAAAAGCACAAAGAGGCCCATTCACAAGTTGTAGATATTTGTAGAATTTGTAGATATTGGGAGGAGAATTGTTTTTATTTTAAAGTGTGGGGTTTTCTATAATTTACCCACAGTGTGTAGGTTGAGTCCATTTAAAAAAAATAAAATGAAGTATATTATAAGCGTAATACTTTATAGCTAAATTGTAATTAGAAGCAAGGGTGCTCCAACAGAAAGAGTAGCTTTATAATTTGTTCATGGGATGTACAATATTCAACAGGCTAGCTCAGTTATTTCAAATGCCGTTTCAGATTCATCTGTGTTGGAATGGCAGATATCCTTTCCGGGAGGACGAGTCAGTTGTATTATGACAACAATTTGGTTGTTTATTGGTTATCATTACTGTTAACCGCTTTTCTCTAGACTTATATGGTTTCTTGAATTCAATTATCTTATTCAATTTTCAAAATTCTGACATTCAAATCTTTTGCTGGATCGTTAGGCTTTTGTATACTTATCCACTAACATAATTGCTATTCAGCTGAGCTCTTGGGTTGTTCAGAAGTAAGGCGAGTAGGATATAGCTTTGAAAACTTCAGAACAGGATTTCTGTCTTTTCCCAATGTATTCATAAATTATGTTACTGGATTTTGCCCTTCCAGAAAGGCTGTAGTACTATTGGGATTCATGGACGTAGGGGCCCTGCTATGGTTACTCAGATTGGCAAATCCTGTTAAGATCAGCCACGTTATTTAAATATATTTCGAAAAGCTGAAGTGACGTTACAGGCACCTCGAATTTTACATGGGGGTTACGTTCCTGAAAAGCAGCACGTAATTTAAAAATGTGTAAATTAAGCATATGCATTTAAACATGCGTAAATTTGTGTGCGTTATTTAAAAAATAACGTGCACGTAAGTTACATTTTGGTATTAATTAAAAAAGCACATTATTTCAAAACACACAAAGCAATCACACGTAAAACACGAGATGTCTGTGTAGGTGTCAAGAACATCACACACTACATCACCCCAATCATAGTGCATTCCATTCATCTTTTTTTTTGTTCCTTCTCTACAACTGATGCTAAACTTAGTCCACTAACTTTCTGTTATTTCGCTATCCTCTTATGAGAGACATTCATGATGCTTTATTCAAAGGAAAAATTCATTTTTCTGGTCAGAGGAAAAGTGACCACAATTCTTGCATTTTTCTCCATCCTCATATACTTTGTTCAAATTAAATATCTGCTTGTATATTATTTAAAATGTTGCTCTGTTCACAGTCATGCATTCGTCAATTTATGTTCATAATAGGTTTAATGTTGTACCAAGTAAGATAGAAGTAAGCTTGGTAAATTCATTGTGGAAAGCCACCATTTTTGTTAAATGAAAAACTGGAAGTTTCAAAATGGGATGCTTTGTTAACACAGAAGGTGGTTTTGTTTGTATAAAAGCATTTCCAATAATCCAAAAAGTGAGTAGGAAGGTATTGCAGATGCTGGTTTACACCGAAGATAGACACAAGATGCTGGAGTAACTCAACCTGAAGAAGGGTCTTGACCCGAAACGTCACCCATTCCCTCTCTCCCGAGATGCTGCCTGTTCCGCTGAGTTACTCCAGCATTTTGTGTCTATCTAAAAAGTGAGGTTAGATGCCTCGTCAAATATGGTTTTATGAAAGTTTAATCATGTTTGGCAAACTGAGGCCAGCATAGATTAGCCATGATTACATTAAATGGGTGAGACGGGTTTGAAGGGTTTGAGGGCCTACTTCAGCTCCTACATTCTTGCGCTCTGATGCCATAGTTGATGAGCAGTTAAAGGGTTGCTTGTATGCAGTAAAAACTATCTAATGGGGCTTATATTTGCATGTTAACTAATGCATCCATTGAGATAATTTAAGCAACACAATGTAAAACTGAAAATAATGACAAGTGTAACTTTCTATTCTATGTACGGATTCAGTATTTGCATTTTATTCACAGACTTTGGATACGAAGGACCTTAAAATAATCAAAGTGATTGCCAATGGAGTTGAAGCAGGATTTTCGCTTGGAGATGCCCAGGGTTTTAAAGGAAGTGCCTTGACGATTACCCTTCCTTTTGAATTGCTTCGGTATGGATGTTAAATTTAAGAAAGTGATCTCTAATTTGATTCATCTCCATCTTGTCATGCTGGGTAATTTCATGTGGGGTTGCATCTGGGAGTGAAGATTATGGGGTTAATAGAACGAGATTAAAGAGATTTGATTTTGCTTTAAAAGCCTTCATTAGCTTCTTTACTTTATATATTCTACTTTGTGTTTTTGTCCAGGTTTATAATGGAAAATATGTGCTTAATACTTGAGGTACATTCTCCTGCTGATGATCCAGTTATGCTGCCTTCATGTGGATTTTGTAATTGTAAAGTGGAAAACATAGCAGATGTAGATTCTATGAAAAGTTCTGGGCAGTGGGATATTTATTTTTTCTTTGAACTTTTAGGTTGTTAGATTCCATTTATATTTTAATTCCTATTCAGATCTCAAGATTCAAGATTCAAGAAGTTTATTGCCATGTCAACAAGTTGATAGGAATGCGTCTTGGTTCCCTCTCAGACAGATACAATTCAGTACAATACATCCACCACATACACCACAATAAATAATAAATAATACAGACAATATCGTACGAAGGACAATATATACAGGAAGGACAGTACCCAGCAGCGTCATGTTAAACGTAGGTGCAAGTGCAAAAGAAAATGCAAAGTGATTAGTGCAAATTCAAATATCTGATGGCTTGGAGGTAGGTGCTGTCTCTGAAGCGAGATGTTTTACTTTTAATGCTTCTATATCTCCTTCCTGATGGAAGGAGATTAAAGAGGTGATGTGCCGTGTGAAAGTGGTCTGCTATGATTTTTTTGGCCTTTCTGGTGAGTCTTGTTGAGTAAAGTGATGTCACTGAGGGAAGTGTGCTGCAACCGATGATCTTAGAAGCTTGGCGCACTATTCTCTCCAGCCGAATCTTATCCTGCGAGGTTGTGTGACCATACCAGACAAGCATGGAGAATGTGAGTATGCTTTCTATGGTAGACCTATAGAAGTGGGTCATGGCTGGACGACTGACCCTGAATTTTTTGAGCTGCCGCAGGAAGTAGAGTCGCTGGTGGCACTTACTGATTATGAGACTAGTGTTGAGCTCCCATGATAGGGATTGATGTATGGTGGTCCCGAGGAACTTAAAGAAAGTGACCCTCTCAACCACCTCTCCATTGATGAAGAGAGGGAGGAGGGGGGTGGCCTTCTTTCTGAAATCAACAACCAGCTCCTTAGTTTTTGAGATGTTAAGTATGAGGTTGTTGTTCTCACACCACATTACTAGCTCCTCTACTTCCCTACGGTAAACGGTTTCGATGTTATTGGTAATAAGACCTACCACAGATGTGTCATCTGCAAACTTAAATAACAAGACAGAGTCAGAGTGTGAACAGCAAAAATGTGTGTATACAGAGTACAGAAGTGCAATTCATGCAGAGAAACAACTTAAATTTAAACATTTAATTTTTATTGTTATTGCTGCAGTCAAAAGCTTATAAACATATGAAAATACCAGCTGGTCCATCAAGGTTATTCTTATTTGTGATTGCTGGATTATTGCCAGCACTCTAGTGGCAAAACAAGGGGTTGTAAGGGAGGAAACTGGGAATGTTCTTGTGTTTAAGCAAATGATCCCGATTAACATGCAGAGGGTAACGGAATATTTGCAAGGCTAAAGAAAAATGGGCAAAGTGTGGAACTAGTGAGTTATTCTGGGGAGAGACTTTGTTGACACAGAAGACTGACTGGCTCCTATAGTTTTGCTTTATGAACCACTGGCACAAATCCTGGGAAAGACAGAGCTGTTAGGCTGGGAATGGCTGCAAGTAAAAAAAATCAAAGCTGGATGAAATTAGGGTGGAACCATTACCCTATCACTTTGAGTAATTAGGCCTATAGATAGAAAAATTATCCAAGATAATTGGAGGTTAGTTATGTAAAGAGAAGTTTAGAAATCCAAGGCAAAAGGGCATTGTAGCATAATAAGGAAAAGCAAAGTGTGCGCAGAATAGAGATTAATAATAACTGTCAGCAAAAAAGGCTTTAAGATAGGAACAATAAACGGTCAAGGGTAAAGTTATTTTTATCTTGATGCAATAAGAGGAATGAATAAATTGGTGTTTTGGATGCATAACCACGAGACATATTCGGGATTAAGTTTGAAAAACAAATATTCTGGCATATGAGAAACAACAATGACAGGAAGAATTTAGGAGGGAGTTTGAATGAGAGAGCTCCAATAATAAAGAATGGTATAAAGGTAGTTATAGGGTATAAGAAAGAACTGCAGATGCTGATTTAAATTGAAGGTAGACACAAAATGCTGGAGTAACTCAGCGGGCGAGGCAGCATCTCTGGAGAGAAGGAATGGGCGACGTTTCGAGTCGAGACCCTTCAGTCTGAAGAATGGTCTCGACTCGAAACTTCGCCCATTCCTTCTCTCCAGAGATGCTGCCTCACCCGCTGGATTACTCCAGCATTTTGTGTCTACCTTTAGTTATAGGATATGTCTTGCACTGAGAAGATGAGGAGTTAGAATCAGTATGAATAGAATTGTGAAAGATAATGGGGCAAATAACACATGGTTGTAGCATAGAGACCATTTGTGCTATTACACCTTCAAACCGTTAATCAAGAAATACTAACCTTGTAAAAAGGACAATGCAATCATGGTACAGTAAATTGTCTCAAATGCAATTATCCATGCAATAGTTTATTTGATTTTGATGGTTGACCCTATGGCTCAAGATCCTCTGAAGGAGAGCAATCATCATAACAATGTCACAAACCAATGTGGAAATTCTAATTAAAAAATTGGAATCTTAAGCAAAACCATTTACAAAAGTGTGAGGGGAGAGATGGCTGAAGTGTATTCGGTAATTAGAATGATGAATGTGAACAGATGAGCAAGGGTGCACTTTGAAAGAAATATGAATAAGATTAAGGATCAAGTAATATCTGTAAATCTTCCTCATCTGATGGCAAATATTTTAGGGTTTTAAAGAGGTATCTACAAAAGATCATGGATACCTTGGGTATAACCCATAATTGGATGGAATGATTGGAGTCTGTTATTTAATATGGTCAATGATGGGATAGATTCTTGGAAATGCAGGTTAATCAGGGAATTTGTGTATAAGGAAGATAGTGGCGTTGCGGTAGGTCTTGAATGAAAGGGCTGATTTTAGGTGTTTTATTATTATGTGGGCTGGTCCTATCTCCTTTCTAATCTCCTGAACCTGATTGCCTTAAAATGAACCGAGTTCTATTTAGTATTGACTTCTATAAACTTCTAATGTTACAGAGGCCAGCAGGCTGTGGTGGAGGTTTCATATGAGACATCACCAGTAGCTTCAGCTTTACAGTGGCTTACTGCTGAACAAACAGCTGGGAAGGAGCATCCGTACTTGTTCAGCCAATGTCAGGTACGACCAATATCGAGCACCCTTTTACTTGTTCTATCTGCATTTGAATAGACATGACATTTCATTAGTTTGACCATGTTTTAATCACAATTGAGCATCTTCTTTGGATCGATAACTATGGAAAATGAATAATGCATCTGGGTGTCTGTTTGCTCCTGAGGTTTGATTGATATTTGTTAATGCAAACAATAGAAACCATAAATCAAGGTGCTGAGTTTCTCTTGCGTTTCAGTTATGTATTAAGGCAAAAAAACAATTTGTTTTACGTTTGGAGTTGTACAGTGTGGAAACAGGCTCTTCGGCCCAACTTGCCATTACCAACCAACATGTATACACTAGTCCCACTTGCCTGTATTTGGTGCATATCCCTCTAAACCTGTCCTATCCATGTATCCATCTTAATGTTTCTTAAACATTGCGATAGTACCTGCCAAAACTAGCTCCTCCGGCAGCTCGTTCCATACCCCACCACCCTTTGTGTGAAAAAATTACCCCTCGTGTTCCTATTAAATCTTGTCTCTCTCACCTTAAACCTATGTCCTCTTGTCCTTTATTCCCCCACTCTGGGCAAGAGACTCTGTGTCCATTCCCCTCATCATTTTGTACACCTCTCTAAGATCATCCCTCATCCTCCTGAGCTCCAAGGAATGGAGTACCACGCTGCTCAACTTCTCTCTATAACAGACCCTCGAGTCCTAACCTGCTCAACATCTTCCGATAGCTCAGGTCCCCGAGTCCTATAAACATCCTTGTAAATCTTCTCTGCATTTCCAGATTGACAGCATCTTATCTTGATCCAGACCATGGGCGGAGGCAGCTAGCAACAGGGCCACCGGATGCAACAGCGCCACACTGCCTACCCTGACTAATTACTCACGGCACGTGCCTGCTCTCAAACCTATGCCAATTTGCACTTGGCTCCAGTAACAATCGAGAGATTATTACCTTCTTGGTTCTGTCTTTCAATTTGGTACCTAGCTGTTCAAATTCCTTTCGCAGAACGTCTTTCCTTGTTCTATCTACGTCATTGGTACCCACATGGCCCACGACGACCGGATCTTCCCCCCCCCAAGGTTCCTCTGCAGATGAGACGATATGTCCTGAACCCGGGCGACAGGCAACACAGCCTTCGGGACTCTCAATCCTCGCGACAGAGAGCAGTGTCAATGCCTCTAACTATACTATCCTCAATAACAACAACGTTTTTCTTCCCAGTTCCCTCTCGAATGGACTCAACCATGGTGCCCCAGTCAGGTCGCTCATTCTTACTATAGTCCTCTACCTCAGTCCTCAAATTTATTCCCCTGCCTACCTTATTGGCAGTCACACTCACTATACCAACCACGTTAGAACCAGTTACTCTAGCAGGCGTAACTGTCACCAGAAACACAGAGTCAAGGTAATTCTCCCCGTCTCTAATGTGCCTCAGCGTTTGAAGCTCATACTCCAGGTTGTGCACTGAATGTGTGGCATTCATTTACACAGAAGGCTGTGGAAGCCAAGTCAATGGTTATTTTTGTGGTGGAGATTGACAGATTCTTGATTAGTAAGGGTGTCAGGTTACATAGAAACATAGAAACATAGAAAGTAGGTGCGAGAGTAGACCACCAGGCCCATCGAGCCCGCACCGCCATTCGCTCATGGCTGAACACTAAACAGACACCCTTACCCACAAACAGTAGACACAAGACACAGAACACAAGACCCTACCCTCCCCTTTATATCGCTATCACCCCTCTCCACCCCAAGAACCGCGTGATCTCCTGGGGGAGGCAAAAAAACGGATAAAAACCCAGGTCCAATTCGGGAAAAAAATCCGGGAAATTCCTCTCCGACCCCAATCCAGGCGATCGACACTTGTCCAGGACATCACTCAGGTCTTACTATACTAACCATACCTAGGTCCATATCCCTGCCCTCTCCCCGTAGCCCCTTATCCCCTTGGCAGCTAAAAAACCATCTATTTTAGACTTAAATATATTTAATGTTTCTGCTTCCACTGCTCCCTGGGGCAGTGAATTCCATAAATTAACCACCCTCTGGGTGAAGAAGTTCTTCCTCATCTCAGTTTTAAAAGAGCCCCCTCTTATTCTACAACTATGTCCCCTAGTTCTAGTTTCCCCGATCATTGGGAACATCCTCGGTGCATCCACCCGATCAAGGCCCCTCACGATCTTATATGTTTCAATGAGATCGCCTCTCATTCTTCTAAACTCCAAAGAGTAGAGTTCCAGCCTACTTAACCTTTCCTCATATGTCAATCCCCTCATTGCAGGAATTAATCTTGTAAACCTTCGCTGCACTGCCTCCAGGGCCAGTACATCCTTTCTTAAGTATGGACCCCAGAACTGTACACAGTATTCCAAATGTGGTCTCACTAATACTGTGTACAGCTGCAGCAAGACCTCCGTGTTTTTATACTCAATCCCCCTAGCAATAAAGGCCAAAACTCCATTGGCCTTCCTGATTGCTTGCTGCACCTGCATACTAACTTTTAGTGATTCATGTACTACTACCCCTAGATCCCTTTGCGTTGCATTACAACGCAGCTTCACCTCATTTAGAAAATAACTTGCCCTATCATTTTTTTTCCCAAAGTGAATGACTTCACATTTATTAGTATTAAATTTCATCTGCCAAGTTGTTGCCCACTCACCTAGCTTATCTATATCCTTTTGCAGACTCTTCCTATCCTCCTCATCCCCTACTTTTCCTCCCATTTTTGTATCGTCCGCAAAATTTGATATATTACACTTGGTTCCCTCCTCCAAATCATTTATATAAATTGTGAACAACTGGGGTCCCAGCACCGACCCTTGCGGAACCCCGCTAGTTACCGGTTGCCATCCCGAGTATGAACCATTTATCCCCACTCTCTGCTTCCTATTTGTTAGCCAATCCTCTACCCATGCTAATATATTACCCCCAATCCCATAATTTTTTATTTTTAGCAATAGTCTCTTATGTGGCACCTTGTCAAAAGCCTTTTGGAAGTCCAAGTATACCACATCCACCGGTTCCCCTTTATCCACCCGGGTTGTTACTTCCTCAAAGAATTCGAGCAGATTCGTTAAACAGGACTTCCCCTTCACAAAACCATGCTGGTTCTGTCCGATGAAGTCATGTTTATCCAAGTGCCCCGTTAGTGTTTCTTTAATAATTGTCTCTAACATTTTACCCACCACCGATGTTAGACTAACCGGTCTATAGTTACCCGCCTTCTGTTTACTTCCTTTTTTAAATATAGGTGTTACATTGGCCATTTTCCAATCCACTGGGACCGTTCCTGCCTCCAGGGAGTTTTGGAAAATTATCACCAATGCATCCACAATCCCCACCGCTATCTCCCTCAAGACCCTTGGATGTAATCCATCAGGCCCAGGGGATTTATCCTCCTTCAGTCTAATTAATTTCCCTAATACCACCTCCTTGGTGATCTTAATAGTATTTAGCTCCTCCATTCCTACCGCCCCCCGTTTATCCAGCGTTGGAATATTTTTTGTGTCTTCTATGGTGAAGACTGATACAAAATACTCGTTTAATGCCTTTGCCATTTCCATGTTCCCCACCAACAACTCTCCAGTCTCACCCTCCAATGGACCAACGTTCACCTTAGCCACCCTTTTTCTTTTTATATAGCTATAAAAACTCTTACTATTAGTTTTTATGTTGTTCGCTAAATTCCTTTCATAGTCTATTTTCCCCGTCTTAATTAATCTCTTAGTTATTTTTTGCTGACCTTTAAATGCTTCCCAATCCTCTACCCTCCCACTATCTCTGGCTACCTTATATGCCCTTGCCTTCAGCCGAATACTATCCTTTATAGTTTTACTGAGCCATGGCTGACTGTTCTTTCCCTTACCCCTTTTTTTCTTCATAGGAATACATTTTTCTTGAAGGTTATACAGTAGATCCTTAAACGTACACCACTGCTCATGTACCGTCTTATTCTTGAGTCTGCTATCCCAGTCAACTTTGATCAGCTCAGTCCTCATACCTTCATAATCCCCCTTATTTAGACTAAGTACCCTAGCCTGAGTTTCAACCTGCTCCCCTTCTATTTGAATATGGAATTCGACCATATTGTGGTCACTTGTTCCCAACGAGTCCCTAACTATGACATTTTTAATTAATCCTGCTTCATTACACAGGACCAGATCCAAGATTGCCTCCCCCCTTGTCGGTTCTGTGACATACTGTTCTAGGAACCCGTCTCTAATACATTCTATAAACTCTTCCTCTAGTCTACCCTGCCCAGTTTGGTTTGCCCAATTAATATGAAAATTGAAGTCCCCCATGATTACAGCAGTTCCCTTTTTACATGCGTCAACTATTTGCAGATTTATGTTCTGACTAACAGCGTCACAGCTATTTGGAGGTCTATAAATTACACCCACTAGTGTTTTTTTCCCCTTGTTATTCTCTATCTGTACCCAAGCTGTTTCACTATCCTGATCCTTCAACGCAATATCCTTCCTCTCTATTGCCGTTATTCCCTCCCTTATTAAAAGGGCCACCCCTCCTCCCTTTCTTTCCTGTCTATCTTTTCTAATTGTCGAGTACCCCTCTATATTTAACTCCCAATCCTGATCCCCTTGCAGCCATGTCTCCGTAATGGCCACAATATCATAACTATATATACTTAATTGCACCGTTAATTCATTTATCTTATTTCGAATACTTCGTGCATTTAGATACAGCACTTTCAGATGATTTTTACTACCCTTCCTTTCTGTTTTTGCCCCTGTTACATCTAGAGCTTTATCTTCACACATTCTGGATCCTCCTGTCACATTTTGATTTTCCGTTTCCCCACTGATACCCTGCTCTATTTCCTCTACCCCTGCCGTTATTACCCCCCTTGATACCTCCCCCCCGCTACTTAGTTTAAAGACCTCTCTACTGCCCTAGTTATATGATTTGCCAGGACCCCAGTCCCAGCACCGTTCAGGTGAAGTCCGTCCTTACAGAACAGATCCCCCCTGTCCCAGTACTGGTGCCAGTGGCCCAAGAAACCAAACCCATTTTTCCCACACCAGTCTTTGAGCCACGCATTCAGCTTTTTAATTTTTCGTACCCTCGCCGATTTGGCCCGTGGCTCAGGTAGCAATCCGGAGATCAGTACCCTCGAGGTTCTGCTTTTTAATTTATTCCCTAACTGCTCAAACCCGTTCAGCAGATCCTCCTTCCTCGTCCTTCCTATGTCATTGGTCCCCACATGGACCACGACCACTGGATCCTCCCCCTCACTCTGCAAATTTCTCTCCAGCATCGCAGAGATATCCTTAACCCTAGCACCGGGTAGGCAACACAGCCTTCGGGACATGTTCTGCTGGCCGCAGAGAACCTTATCTACCCCCCGAATAATACTATCCCCTATCACAACGGCATTTCTTCTAACTCCCCCCTCTTGAATGGCCCCCTGATCCACGGTGCTGCAGCCAGGTTGCTCATCCCTCCCACAGCCCCTGATCCCGTCCTCACATTGAGTAAGAGCCTCGGTCATGCTCGTCAGGGACAAGGGCTGTGGCTCCTGCCGCATCTCCTCCTGGTTCCCCCTACCTGCCTCGCTTATGGCCACACCTTCCTTTCCCTGCTCACTAACTACTGAATTAGTTAAACTGGTCGGTGTGACCATCCCCTGGCACAAAACATCCAGGTAATACTCCCCCTCCCTGATGCACCGCAGCGTATGAAGTTGGGTCTCCAGCTCATCAATGCGGAGCTCGAGTTCCGCTAGCCTCAAACACTTACTGCAGCTGTAGGGATCATCTACATCAATGGTGTCGACAATTTCCCTCATCTCACAGTATTGGCACATCTCCTGGCCGCCCATCTTATATAAGTAATTAACTGGTCCTATTAAGAATCCCCTACCCGGATTACTGTATTAAAACACCCCTTATTTATATAATCCTACCTCCTATAAATGGGAAAGTACTTACCCCAGCTGTAAATTACCTACTGGTTTGGCTGTCTAGTGGTAATTCCGTCCGCTCTTTCTGTCTGGTCCACTGCTCCCTTGCAGTGCGTGGCCTACCTCTTAGCCCCTGTTAGCCTCTCGAGCCGCGGCTCCGTCCTTCCTCCCTCGGCGACAGCCCGGGCCGCACCTGTGGCACCTGTGGCACCGCGGTCGTGACGTCCCTTCCGTTCCAACTGCCACTGATTACTCGCTGCACTCTGATTACCTCGCTACACTCTGATTACCTCGCTACACTCATGTTATGGGGTGAAGGCAGGAGAATTGGGTTGAGAGGGAAAGAGATCAGCCCATGATTGTTGGCGGAGTAGACTTTGGCTGAATAGCCTAATTCTGCTCCTTGAATTTAGGAGAAAATATTGATTTTATTTGTCCCGGTATCCTGTTTATTGGATTATTTGGAGAGAGGGTGTTGTGGACTGTGTATATGGAAACAGTGGTTAAGTGGGAAGATATAACTTTCTGATCATTTGATTCATTGTTGATACTGCAAAGTGGACAGAACTAAAACATTCCTGTTACTGAAAAAGCTAATGTGCTTGAACATGGCTTCCAATTGAACCTGCTGCATGTGTATTTTGTGACAAGTCTATTTGAATGATTTTCTTATTGTACAACCTGTTAATCGTGTAGGAGCCACCCTTCCGCATGTCACTGTTTGGGACTGTATATTCAATTAAAAATATATAATCTAAGAATTTGTAATTATATCTTGTTTTGTGTGAATAATCCAACACCTGTTCACTTGGATCCGTTAAATCTCACTTTTTTTTAAAAGGCAATACATTGCAGAAGTATGGTTCCTTGCCAGGACACGCCATCTGTGAAAAGCACTTACTCTGCACGGGTATGTAAATAAAATAGTAGAGATATATTGGTCAATTTTTTTTAATTTAATTTGGCTCGGGTTTTGGGATAGTTGCAAGAATATAAAAGTATGGGAACTTCTCATTTGTTTATTGGATTGCTTAAACCATTTCTTAAGGATGGTTCCTAGTTATGATCTTCCTAGGTGGAACAATTCTCTGTTTGAAATATTCCTGTCAAAAAACGTCCAGAATTTTAAATGCAGCTAAGCAAACCCCTCAGCAACTTTTACATGAGAGATTCAGTCTCCTTGGGTTTTTTTTCTAGGAGTAATATGCTTATCATATTTTTGGTACATTCATTTTTTTTGACTACATGCTCTCTGATGCCTTCATAATGTGGCAATCAAGCACTTATTGGGCGAGTCCAGAACCAGGGGCCACACTTAGAATAAAGTGGAGGCCATTTAAGACTGAGGTGAGAAAAAACTTTTTCACCCAGAGAGTTGTGAATTTGTGGAATTCCCTGCCACAGAGGGCAGTGGAGGCCAAATCACTGGATGGATCTAAGAGAGAGTTAGATAGAGCTCTAGGGGCTAGCTAATCAAGGGATATGGGGAGAAGGCAGGCACGGGTTACTGATTTGGGACGATCAGCCATGATCACAATGAATGGCAGTGCTGGCTCGAAGGGCCGAATGGCCTTGTCCTGCACCTATTTTCTATGTTTTGTTTGATTTCTATGTTTTTCTATGTAACATTGCTAGCCTTGGTAAATTCTTAGTTAAAGTGGTGTCCAATTCTGAGCCACATGAAAGATAACAGCCATAGAAGAGAGTGTATACGAGATTTGCCAGAATAATACAGAGATACAAGTTTTCAGTTTTTTTTTGAGAGACCACAAAAGACAAATATATGGAAAATGTAACAAATTCCTCAAAATATAAATGGTGGCAAAATGTTCAGTAATCAATGGATGTAGTTTAAGATATTTGGTAGAAGAACTAGAAAGTTGTAGAAACATGATTTGGAATATGGCTCAGAAAAATTGTGCTCTGTAAGTAAGTGTTATAGCAGCCTAGTGAGAAAAAAATTACAGGTCTGTAGAATATGTTTTCATGTTGTTGCACTTGAAGCTACTGATGCAAGTGGGCACTTACTTTACCAATTAGGTATCTGTTCCAAAAGAGCTAGTGGCTCTTATGAGTGCTAATCGAGATGGAGAATTGCCTGATGCCCTCGATGCGAGCAGGAAGATTTATTGTTTTCAGCAAACAGTAAGTATGCTATATTTAATATTTCACTGCAAGCTCATTGACATAAGGGTTAAAATGACCGATCTGCGTGATCTCTTACAATTAGACTTTTGAAATCCAGAACCTCGCTGTTTTTCTTAAAACCTTCACCATATGGAAGAAACTCATCCCTGTGCGTGGTTGTTGAATTGATAACATTTGAAGGCAACTTTGGGGATAAGAGTGGCTGAACAAAAATAGAAGGTGGAAGTCAGGAGGTTTGAATAGATGAAATCTGTCATTGGGATAGTTCTGCTAGTAGTCTTGATGGCGTATCTGAGCACCAACAAGGTTCTGCAAGATTGGTAAAACACAAACCAAATATAACAGTTCTGACTGGATTGCGTTTGGTTTACAGCCAAATCCAACCAGTCAATGCTGATTTTTATACTCCACTTAAGCTCTTGCATTCTTTCCTTGTCAGCAATCTGACAGTGTAGCCCTCAATTTCCTTCTCCCTCATTTTCTTGCTCAGTATTCTCTTTAATGTATCTATATTATTTATTTGAACTATCTGTAATTTTATATTCTCTCGTTTAAGTAAAAACGATTCAGTCTCCTTGGTTTTTTTTCTAGGAGTAATATGCTTATCGTATTTTTGGTACATTCATTTATTTTGATTACATGCTCTCTGATGCCTTCATAATGTGGCAATCAAGCACTTGTCCAAGTCCAATCCAATCCAGGCTTCAATACAGATTTAGCATAACTTTTCATTTCAGTCGCCAAGATTTAAATCATAGTACTGATTACCTTTGTGGCCTTGCTAACCTGTCATTCTTATTTTACAGTTAAACACAAATGTACTGCACAATTCCTTTGTTCTCTGTCCCATTTAGCCATGCAAATAAGCAGTAACCCCTCTCCTTAACTCGTAAACTCCTTAAATATAAACGTTACGTTAGCTATCAATCTGTCACCTGACACTACACCCTTTGAACAAATTATTGTAGATGCATTGTTGTGCTTGCTGCGTTGGTGCTAAAATGCAAAAGAGCATCTGCACCTGCCTGATGTAATATAAACTAAAGATAAAATTTGATTTATTGAATAGTTTAATTTAACTTTGTAAATTATATTTAAAAGAAGTTCCTTCAAACATTGTTCTCTGGGCAAAGTAGTGATTCATTCAAAAATTAATGTTAGGGATAAAAATAAGGTCAATGGAGAACTGAAAGTTTTTATAAAGATTTACGAAATACCAATTAGGTCATGGAGAAGAATAGTGGACTGATGATATCAGTAAGATGCAAACAGAGTTTTCATTTGAGGATAGATTTTAGTCTCAGACGCAGTTATAGAAACTTAATAGCTCAGCAACAGGATCTCTACTCTTGCGGCCTTTCTTTAATCAGGCCATTTAAGTCAAATGTTTATTTCATCTCACTACCTTTATCTGAATTTTAACATTGAGATAGCACTTAACACACTCAAACACAATCCAACAGATTTTCAGATTATAGAATCTCAGTCATGCAGCATAGAAACAGGTCCTTGATCCCAACTTGTCAATGCTGACCAAGATGTCCACCTGAGCTTGTCCCATTTGCCAGTTTGGTCCATATCCTGCTAATTCTTTTCTAGTTATGTACCTCTCCAACTGATCTTAAACATTGTAATTGTAACTCTGCAGTTTCCTCTGGCAGCTTGTTCCCTATATTCACCACCCTTGGGTCCCTTTTAAATCATTCCCCTCTGACATTAAATTTACGCCCTCTAGTTTTAAAATCCCCTCCCTTGGGAAGAAGTGTGATCATCCACCTTATCTATGCCCCTCATGGTTTTGTATGCTTCTATATGGTCACCGATGAACCTCCTACACTCCAGGGAAAAAAAGTCCCAGCCCATCCAGCATTTCCTGAAGCTCTCCGTTCATGATAACATCTTCATGAATCTCTTCTGCATCCCTTCCAGCGTAATGACATCCTTCCTACAGGAAGCATGACCAGAATTGCACGCAATATTCCAAGTGTCATCTCACCAACATCTTATGCAGTTGAAATATGACGAACGACCCAACTCCTGTACTCAATGCCTTGACCAATGAAGGAAAATGTGCCAAACCGCCCTGTCTACCTGTGTCACCTCATTTAGGGAATTATGTACTGATAATTCCCTTGATCACAGTTCTACAACCTTCCAGGACCTTGCCACTTTCAGTGTAAGTCCTGCTCTAGCCAAAATGCATCACCTTGCACTTGTCAGAGTTTAATTCCATCTGTCATCTCTGGGCCCATTTCTCTCATTCTAGATCCTGCTGTAATCTTAGGTAACCACCTTCACTGTCCTCTGCACCACCAGGTTTGATGCCATCTTCAAACTTACAAAATGTGTTAACATTGTCATCTAAATCATTAATGCAGATGACAAATAACAGTGGATCTAGCAGCAATCCCAGTGGCACACCATTGTAAGGTGAAGTTTGTATTGGATTTTGTGATCATAATGACATTGCTTGTTCTAAGTAACAGATTGCCAATTTGTGACACTAGTACAATAAATATAATTTCTAATATAATTGCATTTCTCTATAGGTTCCAATACCAAGCTACTTGATTGCACTGGTGGTAGGATGTTTGGAATGCAGGTAATTTCTTAAATTGATCATTGTTCTCATTGTTCTTACGTAGCATATGCAGTGAACATTTTATTAAATAGAAGACCAAGTGCGGACCCGTTGGGCCCGATCCCTCAAGGCAATATTCCACCACAGACCCATAGCCCCCAACTGCACAGGCGCGGATGACGGGTTCCCGTTGTGATGCCAGAGATCGTTGTTGTGATGCGAGTGACGGCAACCCTCCCCCAACTGCGCAGGTGCTGCCAGCAAGTGGGAGCGCGACTGCGACGTTTTTAAAGTTTAAAATGGCAATAACCTGTGAAGTATAAGATCAATGTGAACACACCTCTTCAGCCCCTATTCCCCTCCTCCATTATCCTCCCTCTCCCCATCCTCCACCAACACTCCTCTGCGTCCTCCCCTTACCCCCCTCCCTTTCTCCCTCTTACCTCTCCCCTCCTCCATTACCTTGCCATCCCTATTCCTACCCCTATCCTCCTCCATTCCCCCTCATCCCCCAGCACTCCCACTCCCTCCTCTTCACCCTCCCTCTTTCCCCTCTCCTCCTCCCTTCCCCTACTCCCTCACCTCTCCCTCCCTCTCCTTTCCCCTATCCTCAGTCACTCCCCCCCCTCCATAACCCCTCTCTGCTCCCTACCCCCCTCCTCTCCCTCTATCCCCCTGCTTCCCCACTCTTCACCTCTCCCAATCCCAACCTCCCACTCTCCCTCCTCACCTCCTCCACTGCCCTCCTCTCCCTCTGTCCCCATCCCCTACCTCCCACACTCCCCCATCCTTTCCCTCTATCCCCCCCTCCTCCCCCACTCTCCCTCCTCACCTCCTCCACTTTCCCCATCCACTCCCTCCCTACCCCCTCCTCTCCCTCTATCCCCCCTGCTCCCCCACTCCTCACCTCCCCCTATTAACCCCGCACTCTCCCTCCTCACCTCCCCCACTCCCCGCTCTCCCTCTATCGCCCCTCCTCTCACTCTCCCTCATCACCTCCCCCACTTTCGCCTACCTCTCCCTCCATATCCCTCTCCTCTCCCTCTATGCCCCTGCTCTTCCACTCCTCACCTCTCCCCTATCCCACCCCCTTAATGAAAATCGCAATATTTTTTTAATGAAATTCTCAATGAAAATTGCATTTTTTCTTTAAAAAAAAACCTAAAGACAAGGTTAGCTATTAATGAAAACGGAAGAATTTGATTAAAAGGGATATTTTTTAGGAATAAAATCAATGTCAATGAAAATTGCATCTTTTTTAAATGATATTCGCGATCCCATTGTGACGTCATTGTGACGTCGAACGTGGCTGACGGGCAGGGCAAGTGGAAAGATGGTTTTGTAATATGATTTTTGTGAAGATTAAAATATAAATAACTTGTAAAATATAACATCAATCTGAATGAAACGTGTTTCATTTACATTGCAGGACAACGGTGAGTAAGGTGGGCCAAAAATTGTAGCATTCTCTTGTACCGTTTTTGCACAAATATAGGTACAATGCACAAATATATATAGGTACAAACAAGATGAGTTTTAGTAATATACTAGACTAAGTGGGACCGTTGGGTCCCAGCATCACACGGGAGGGCTGGTCACCAATGCAATATTCCACCTCTCCACCAATTCCAATATTGCTCGCCAGTGGGGGGGGCTTTCTGTTGCGCTAGTAAGGGTGTTGCGGGCCGAAGGTACTGACGCGAGGCAAACAATTGGGCTGCAGCCACCTGACAACCAAAATTCATTTTGTGAACACAAACTTTTTAAAAAGGCAAGGCAAACAATTGGGCTGCAGCCACCTGACAACCAAAATTCATTTTGTGAACACAAACTTTTTAAAAAGGCGAGGCAAACAATTGGGCTGCAGCCACCTGACAACCAAATTTCATTTTGTGAACACAAACTTTTAAAAAAGGCGAGGCAAACAATTGGGCTGCAGCCACCTGACAACCAAAATTCATTTTGTGAACACAAACATTTTAAAAAGGCGAGGCAAACAATTGGGCTGCAGCCACCTGACAACCAAAATTCATTTTGTGAACACAAACTTTTTAAAAAGGCGAGGCAAACAATTGGGCTGCAGCCACCTGACAACCAAAATTCATTTTGTGAACACAAACGTTTTAAAAAGGTGAGGCAAACAATTGGGCTGCAGCCACCTGACAACCAAAATTCATTTTGTGAACACAAACTTTTAAAAAAGGCGAGGCAAACAATTGGGCAGCAGCCACTTTACAGCCGCATCGAGGGGACTCACCGTGGAGTAGACGTGCGTTCAGTGTTATTCGCAGCTCGGAGAGCCGTGACCCTCTCGCTTCCTGGGTCTGGCAGAGACTGAGTGAGGCACTGTACTTCCGTTTTTTATAGTCCCTCCCCCCGGCAGCAGAGAGAATGGCGAATTTTTTCAAAACATTAATATCTCTGATTTTTCATCGATGGGAAAAATCCTCCGGTCACGGAAGGCGGAGGGGGGGCTCTGAGCGAGGTGGCCAAAAATGACGGCCGTAGGTGGCGGCGTTCTCTCGGAAATCGCAGCCCAGTGGGCCAAAAGCGGTCAAGATCAGACTTTTAGTAATATAGATATATAAAGATGGATCGATGGACTCAATCACATCACTGGCACAACCATCCCTAAACTTCTCCTAAACATCCCTAAACTAAAAGAACATGATGGTGAACTGCCATCTTGAACCACTGCGCTCCTTCTTGTGAAGGCGCTTCAGGGCAGGGAGTACCAGATCAGTGACATATTTCCAAGAAAAGAATTATGTGTATCTTGGAGGAGAACCAGCAGATGCTGGTTTTTTCATGGAGCTCTTCTCCTTGCCCATGATTGTGAAGGTCATGAATTTGATAGGTGCTCTTGGAGTACCCAGGGTAAGTAATGAATTTTGTTAATGGTATGCACTGCAACCAATGTGTTCTGTTGATGAGGGAATGCAATTTTAGGGTGGGTTGCAAATGGAATTGAACATGATGCAATCATTAGAGAACATCCCCATTCTGACCTTGTGTTTGAATTGATGAAACAGCTGAAGATAATTGAGCCCAGGAGACCAGCATGAGGAATTCCTACAGTGGAATGCTTAACCCTCGACAGCTATCATTCTTTGTGTGACATATGTCTCCGGACGTTGAATTGTTTTGCCCTTCATGCCTTTCAACTTCTGTTTGACCAGGAAGACGTGATCCACCGCTTGGCAAATTTTGCTTTTATGAGAAATAACCTATCCAACTATCCTATTTTAGATGTGATCAATGTTTGGCGGTGTAAAAATATTGAACTTCATGGTCTTCAAATCTCTTATCTCCTAATATCTAAAGATATTAGTTGGGAAGTATTTGTTTGGTCTTTAGTTTGTTTACTCTGGAATTCTTGATAATTTTATGTATCTGTTTTCTATGGAAGTTTGATTTGGCATTCTTATATCACTGCAGAATTACTCTTCATGAAGTTTTTTTGGTATTCTGCTATAATTTCAGGAAGGAAAATAAATGCGTTTCTGTACATGGACATATACGTTTTACATTTATGTTTACATATTGTATACATTTCTATAGACATATTTGCAAAATACAGTAAAGAGAATTAAATCTTATAAGTTTGTATTGTGCATAAATATAAAACATAGAAGCAAATGGCACCTGTTGCATTGTATGAAAATCACTCCATGATGGCCACTTTTTTTAATAAAGTAGCCAGTGCTTCATTCCAAATTCATTCATCTGGGAAAACCCTCTAGCTGCTCCATCGTGGCATCTAGTTAGCTCTTCTGCTATCTTATGGGTTTAGCTTTGTGCTGATACATGGATCTCTACTAAATGTAACTTGCTGATCAAGCAGTGTGACTGGTATGGGAAAAGCTGGGTCAGATTATCCTTTGCTGAGCTACATATGCCTGAAAACCATGTACAAATTCCTTGTACATTTTCCTTTCTCATGTGGGGAGATGGGAGGTAGAAAACACGACCCCTTGTGATCAAACCAACAATCCCAATGGGAGCAGTAGTGAAGTTGCTTATTTTACTGGACATTGCCACATGAGAAAGGATCGATAACTTGATTGGCTTTAATGTCACAAAACATCTCAAGTACTTCACAAACATAATTAAAACATGACGCCAAATAATGAAGAAAATATTAAAATAGATGGCTAAGTCTTGGTCAAACAGTAGTTAACAACTTTCTACAACAAGGAGACAGTGGTATATGCATTTAGGGAGGAAGTTATAGCGCTTGGTCCTGAAGAATCAGAAAGCATGAATACTAATAGTGGAGGGATTGCATATGTGCAAGGATCTCCAGACTAGAGTCGTGTAGACTAGTGTAGACTAGAGAAGGAAAGGGCAAAGCTATAGAACAACTTTAAAACGGGATGCAAAATCCATATTACTAAAAGTCTGATCTTGACCACTTCCTGTTCTGTATATTGATTTTAGAAAAAACGCTGCCACTTACGGCTGTGATTTTGGCCATCTTACTCAGAATCCCCCTCCGCTGCGTAGACAAGAGGATTTTTCCCATTGATGACAAATAAAAGAGTTATTAGTGTTTTTAAAATGTTGAGATTCTCTCTCCTTCCGGAGGGGCTATAAAACCCGGAAGTGTTGAGTGCCTCAGTCAGTCTCTGCAAGATGGGGGAGCGAGAGGGTCACATCTCTCAGTCTGAGCTGTGAATAACACTGAACTAAACTGTGAGTGCCCTTAATGTGGTTTGAAAATGTAGTTTGAAAATGCCTCAGTGCTTTTGCTTTGAAAATGCCTCGGTGTTGCCTCTGCTTTGAAAGTGCCTCATTGGAAAGTGGTTGGTGTTGCCTCTGCTTTGAAAGTGCCTCATTGGAAAGTGGTTGGTGTTATATAATTAAAAGTCTAATCTTGACCGCTTCCTGTTTGCGCTGTATATTGATTTTAGAAAAAACGCTGCCACGTACGGCTCTCATTTTGGCCATCTTACTCAGAGACCCCTCTGCTCCTCAAGTGCCGAGGACCCATCGATGAAAAATAAAAGAGTTATTAGTGTTTAAAAAATGTTGAGATTCTCTATCTTGTCAATCACGCCATGAAGGCCACGCCCCTGCCAGTGGGAGGGGGAGGGACTATAAAACCCGGAAATGTGGCGGGCTCAGTCTCTGCAAGATGGGGGAGGGAGAGGTCACGACTCTCTGTCTTTAGTAACCTTGCACTCTGCTTGAAGTGGCATGACACTGCACGTGAATTTGGTGGCCTTGCACCCTGCTTGAAGTGGCATGAAACTGCACTTGAATTTGGTGGCTGCACCCTGCTTGAAGTGGTATGAAACTACTTGAATTTGGTGGCGTTGCACCCTGCTTGAAATGGAATTTCAAGGAATAACCGTGAGTCAACTGCCAACCTACCAGCCGTAAGTGAGTGAGCTGCCAGCACATCAGGCTTGAGTGACTGAGCCGCTTGCCCAAGAATCCATTCGGCCACAATGTCCATACTAGCCCTCTGGAAACCAGTCCCTTCAGCCCACAACGCCCATACTCCAGAAAGCCCCCCCCCCCCCCACACTGGCCACCAATATTGGAATTGGTGGAGAGGTGGAATATTGCATTGGGGGACCAGCGCTCCCGTGTGAACATGGGACCCAATGGGTCCCACTCAGTCTAGTATAAAAATAAAAGCCTGTTAATCAAATGCCTATATCACTGAGTTGTTTGGATTCTAACGGTTAGGGAAGGGATTTTGTATTACTTTTAAATGTAGTAATTTGTCTATCATTTTTTGTCACGTCCTGAAGATTAATAAAAGTGTTAAATTCTATAAACACATGCTTGTCTTCCATGTTAATTATTTACATAAAAGTGAATTTACTTTGCAGAGTGATTGGTCCAAGGTCTCGAGTCTGGTCAGAGAAAGAGATGGTGGATGATGCTGCATGTGAATTTGAAGAGGTTTGTTTCTTGTGCTATTGGATATGCACCTGGAATGTAATTATAGTGCTGCTCTGCTGGTTTTTTGCCAACTTTGATAAGTGGATGCATTATTCGGTTGGACTCATCTCTAGTAGACACTTTCTACTATTAAATCATATCCTTAGTACTTCTGTTAACCTTTACCTCTGGTGTCTGTGATTTCCTTCAGTTCCAACTATGTGCAATTTGTCCTCTAAATATCTTTGTATTTGGAGAACTGCTTCCTTCAAGACCCTGCTTTTGACTGTTCTCCTCCCAGTTGGATCATTTCCTTTCTAGTCAGCCCCTCCAGGTCTATTTTTTCCCGTGTAGAAAAGCAAGGAATATTGGAGGGAGAGTAGTTGAACCGCACACCAGAACTCCGAGCATTGAGATAAGCCATGCACACTGAATGGTAGGATAAGTTGAACAGGCTTTGTACTCATATATTTGATTTTCTGCTCTCTCTTGAGTAGCTTTGGAGCAGGGCCTGGATCTTGGCCAACAGCAATTGAAATATGGTGGGGAGAACTGGGAGATTGTCACCAATTTAAAATGGTGTGCTGTCTCCTCTTAGACTTGCAGGTATACATTTGTTGCATAAAGGTTAAGTTATTGAAGAGACGCTCCCAGTATATATAACTGATGCCGCAGACTACCTTCCTGCGACTTTGTGTATCCTAAATACATTTTATGTTGTGACAGACAGAAACCATGCTGAAAACTGCTGAAAACCTCGTGGGAGCTTATGTGTGGGGACAATATGATCTCCTCGTCCTTCCTCCCTCATTTCCATATGGTGGAATGGAGAACCCATGCCTCACCTTCGTAACACCAACGCTGCTGGTAAGATATGAAAAGATACACTAGACTAAGTGGGACCCATTGGGTCCCAGTCACACGGGAGGCCTGGTCCCCCAACGCAACCTATTCCCCAACGCAATATTCCACCACTCACCCATTCCCCCAATGCAACTCGTTCCCCCAATGTAATATTCCACCACTCACCCATAGCCACTAACTGCGCAGGGGCTGCTGATGGTTTCTCGTTGTGACCTGATCCCCCCCATCTCCCCTCAACCCCCCCCCCCACTCCGCCTCTTGCCCTTCCTCCCCATGCACTCACTCCATCCCCCATCCACTCTTAGCAACTCTCCGGCGGCGCAGGCTTTCCCGCCCATTGGGTTCTCATTGTGACGTAGAACACGCAGGTATTACCGCGCAGGCATAGCTGACGGGCACAGCAAGTGGAAAAGGGATTTATTAAAGCTTAAAATGTGAATAACTTAAAATATAACAACAATTTAAACGTTAAAGATGAGATTTATTCAGTCCATTCTTACTTGTTGCGTCTCTTGTTGCGTTGTGCAGCCGTGGGGGGAGAGCACTGCCATGGCATACCGCTGCCGTGGCCTACCGCTGTGTGGCGGGGTGGATTTGGGAGGGGGATGGTGGGTGGGGGTGGTTGGGTTGTGGGGGGGGTGCTTGTAGAGGGGGGTTGTGGGGGAGGGAGGTGTGTGGGCGGGCGGAGAAAGCCCAGAGAAAAGACGGGGGTTGTGGGGGAGAGGATGGTATCACGGGGTAGGGGGGCAGGAGCCAGCGAGGGGGACCAGAGGGGAAGAGGCTGGAGCTCACGGTGCGATGGGGACTCACAGTGGTTGTTGGTTGTTCTCCTCTGCCGGGATCAGATTCTCCGCTTTCCGTTTGGCGACATTTCCCACGCCAGGCTGAGCTGTTTCCGATCCCTCCGAAAATTGTGTCCAGTTGGAAACCTCCGCCGGCCATCCTCAGCTCCAGTAAAGACGCGATGGCGCAGGAAGGGGCAGATCGTCCCACGGAGTGACAGGAGAAAAGACCAATCCATGTGGCGCTGAACGGCAGGAGAGTAGATCGATCTGCGCACGCGCGTTTTTAAAGATTTTTAAACCTCGCTAACTTTCACATTAGACCACCGATCGGAACGAAACTTGGTGCAATCGCAGCACAGGAGAACGGTGAGTAAGCTGGCAAAAAATCGTAGCGCTATCGCATACCGTTTTTGCGCAAATAGAATGACCTCGCAAACCGGAAGATAACAAGATCAGATCTTTATGCATAGATTTTTGGCACGTTTCTGTGTTTTTCTCTCAAAATGCTTGTGTCCCTGTGAATGGAACTGAATCTTGGAGTTGATCATTTTTTGGTGTGAAAGAATTTAGGGCAGCATCACAGTGCCAACATGAATTTTCATTTCCAGTTTTTCTTGCTGAAGTTTGCAGAATGTATAATATGTTTTTGTCTTCTCCTAGGCTGGTGATAAAAGTCTTTCTAATGTAAGTACCCATTTACTGTGTCTTCTCGTTAAAGAAGGAACTGCAGATGCTGGAAAATCGGAGGTACACAAAAATGCTGGAGAAACTCAGCGGGTGCAGCAGCATCTATGGAGCGAAGGAAGAAGAAAGGTTTCGGCCCGAAACGTTACCTATTTCCTTCGCTCCATAGATGCTGCTGCATCCGCTGAGTTTCTCCAGCATTTTTGTGTACCTACTGTGTCTTCTCGATGTGTGATTATTTTCAAATGAATTTTACTAAGAGCACTTTGGAGGTACCGTTGTTGGCCTATGCCATGACTTGAATAAAAATATCAAAGTAAGGATCTCTCGCAGCCTGAGCAAAGTTGCCACCCCGGGCCGCGCAGTTTGAACCGGCCCGTCGCGGACGGAGCACGGATTCAGCCGCGGGACTGACTTACCATCACCCGGCGGGGTCACAGCGTCAGAAGCCTGGATCGCCTTAGCGCAGAGGGAGAACAAAGAGGGAAGAGACAGAGACTTTAAGACTTTTGCCTCCATCACAGTGAGGAGGTGCCTGGTGAACTCACTGTGGTGGAAGTTAATTTGTGTTTATTGTGTGTTTTGTTATTTATTATATGTATGACTGCAGGCAACGAAATTTCGTTCAGACCGAAAGGTCTGAATGACAATAAAGGAATCTAAGTCTAAGTCTAAGTCTAAGTCTAAGTTAACATTTATTTCTGACGCTTCTGATGAACTTTAGAACTGTGACTGAGCTACTCATGAGAGGATGTAATATTGAATTTTTATTGAATTAATATTGAATCGGTTGAACACCGATTTTCTGGCACCTTTTGTTCTAGAGCCCTTCTGGCTTACCATTTTTCTGGATTAACGGAGGTCATGTGATAATAAAATGATAATACACCCCTTGCTCGCTAATGACACCCCTCCCGTGTCTCTAAAGCACCATGGAGCGCCAGAAACTGAAATTAAATAAATATAAAATGTAAACTGAGTGTGAATAGAATGACCAGACGACCAATCCCTGGCTCATACCATCTCCACGGCCATTTAAAGCCTCGGCTTCTGATGCCACTCCCAACTCGCAGAGTGCACCAGCGAGCTCTTTACTCACCGAAAGGATGATGTCTAAATGAAATGAAGATAGCCACTGATTATAGGCTAATTGTGGGGAATGAAATACCTCTTCAGCTCAGCTAGGGCAGCTGCTTTCATTCACTGCACAAATGTTAAATGTTGAATGTCAAAGTATTAATTGAATAAACAAAACTTTTATTCATAGGTAATTGCACATGAAATCTCCCACAGCTGGACAGGAAATCTGGTCACGAACAAAACCTGGGAGCATTTTTGGTAAGTATGTATGTGAATCATGTCTGGAATCTGACTTCATCTTGTATGGTTGCTAATCATGAAGAGTCATAGCTTCATAAAAGAGGCCCTGCGGCTCAACTTGTCCACGCAGACAAGTTTTTTATACCTATATTAAACACAAGAGGATAGCCAGGGATAAGGTAGGATCTGCCAGATGGACTGCACCCTAGGGTTCTGAAAGAGGTGGCTTTCGAGATTGTGGGGGCATTGATAGTGATATTTCAGAAATAATTAAAGAGTCAGGAGTGGTCCCAGATGATTGGAAAATTGCCAATATTCCTAAGCAGCCTAAACTCAATGCTAGCATTTATTTCAAGAGGGCTAGTACACAAAACAGGGATGTATTGATGAGGCTCTATAAGGGACTTGTAAGCAAAGATACTAGAGGAGGCCGCATTTGGAGTACTGTGAGCAATTTTGGGCACCATATCTGAGGAAGGATGTGCTGGCTCTGGAGAGGGTCCAGAAGAGGTTTACAAGAATGAACCCAAGAATGAGTAGGTTAGCCTATGATGAGCGTTTGTCGGCACTGGGCCTGTACTCGCTGAAGCTTAGAAGAAAGAGGGGTGACCTCATTGAAACATACAGAATATTGAAAGGCATGGATAGAGTGGATGTGGAGAGGATGTTGCCACTCGTGGGAGAGTCTAGGACTAGAGGTCATAGCCTCAGAATTAAAGGACGTTATTTTAGGAAGAAGATGAGGAGAAATGTCTTTAGTCAGAGGGTGGTGTATCTGTGGAATTCTTTACCACAGAAGGCTGTGGAGGCCAAGTCAGTGGATATTTTAAAGGCAGAGATAGATAGATTCTTGATGAATACACGTGTCAGGTTATGGGGAGAAGGCAGGAGAATGGGGTTCGGAGGGAGAGATAGATCAGCCATGATTGAATGTGGGGTAGCCTTGATGGGCCGAATGGCCGAATTCTACTATTCCTCGTGACCTTATGATCTTTCAAGGAAAAAGGAGGAAATTTGTGCTTGGAGTTCTGGATGTTGGTGAAGTACTAAACTAGTACTTTGCATCTATTTTCATGAAAGAGCAAGACAGAGATCAGTGTGGAGAATACTAATATGCAAAGGCAGTTAGTGATTAAGAAAGAGGTGTTGGGGCACCTGAAGAACATGAAGATGGATAATTGAACAAACGGTTGTGGGGGCCTTGATGATGATCTTTGTGTCTTCTCTAGCTACAGGCAAGTTCCCAGAGGACTGGAGAGTAGCCATAGAGTCTTACAGTGTGGAGAAAGGTCCTTCAGTGCAACATGTCCCACCTACCTGCCTTTGGCCCCTATCTCTAAATCTGTCCTATCCATGTATTAAATGTTTCTTAAATGTTGGGATAGTACCTGCCTTGACTACCTCTGGTAGCTCGTTCCATACAACTACCACCCTTTGTGTGAAAAAGTTACCCCTCTGATTCTTATTATATCTTTCCCCCCCTCGCCTTCAACCTATGTCTTCTGGTTCACGATTCCCTTACTCTAGGCAAGAAACTCTTTACGTCCAACTGATCTATTCCACTCATGATTTTATGCACCTGTATAAGATTACCCCCCATCCTCCTGCATTCCAAGAAGCACACTCCTAGCTTACTCAACCTCTCCCCAGAGTTCAGTCCCTTGAATCCTGGCAACATCCTCGTAAATCTTCTCTGCACCCTTTCCATCTTGAACGCTTTGTCGTTCCTTTATTTAAGAAGGGAAGTAGAGATAATCCAGGAAATTATAGACCAGCGATCCTTGCATCAGTGATAGGGAAACTATTGGAGACGATTTGTTGGGCTATGATTTACTCCCACCTGGAAGAGGATGGGTTAATTACAGACAGTCGGCATGCCTTTGTACACGGCAGGTTGTGTCTTACTAATTTAGTTTTTTGAGGAAGTGACAAAGTTAATCGATGAGCATAGGGATGTTGTCTACATGGATTTTAGTAAAGCATTTGCTAAAGTCCCCTCTGTTATGCTAATCCAGAAGATTTAAAATGCATGGGATAAATACTAGAAGGTAGATAAAAATGCTAGAGAAACTCAGCTGGTGAGGCAGCATCAATGGAACGATGTGGGGATGGGGGGGGGGGGGGGGGCGGGAAGAAGAAAGGAAGAGGCGGAGACAGTGGGCTGTGGGAGAGCTGGGAAAGGGAGGAGAAAGCAAGGACTACCTGAAATTGGAGAAGTCAATGTTCATACCGCTGGGGTGCAAACTACCCAAGCAAAATATGTGGTGCTGCTTCTCCAATTTACGGTGGGACTCACTCTGGCCATGGAGGAGGCCCAGGACAGAAAGGTCGGATTCGGAATGGGAGGGGGAGTTGAGGTTGGTTAATGCGAACTGAGCGGAGGTGTTGGGCGAAGCGATCGCCAAGCCTGTGCTTGGTCTCACTGATGTAGAGCAGTTGACACCTAGAGTAGTGGATGCAATAGATGTTGGAGGAGGTGCAGGTGAACCTCTGACGCACCTGGAAAGACTGCTTAGGTCCCTGGATGGAGTAGATGGGGAAGGTAAAGCGACAAGTGTAGCATTTCCTGCGGTTGCAAGGGAAAGTAACTGGGGAGGGGGTGGTTTGGGTGGGAAGGGATGAATTGTCCAGGGAGTTACGGAGGGAGCGGTCTCTGCAGAAAGTCGAAAGGGGAGGAGATGGGAAGATGTGGCCAGTGGTGGGATCCCGTTGGAGGTGGCAAAAATGTCGGATGTGACAGCTGGTAGGGTGGAAGGTGAGGACAAGGGGGACTCTGCCCATGGTACGTGGGGGGATGGGAAGTGAGAGCAGAGTTACGGGGTATAGTAGAGACCCTGGTGAGAGCCTCATCTATAGTCGAAGTGGGGAACTTCCGTTCCCTAAAGAATGAGGACATCTCCGATGCCCGGGTTTGGAACACCTAATCCTGGGTGCAGATGCGGCGTAGACAGAGGAATTGGGAGATGGGGATAGGGTCCTTACAGGAAGCAGGGTGGGAAGAAGTGGTGTCCAGATAGCCATGGGAGTCAGTGGGTTTATAGTAGATGTCATTCAGTAGTCTATTACCTGCGATGGAGATAGTGAGGTCTAGAAACGGTAGGGAGATGTCGGAAATGGTCCAGGTGAATTTGAGTGCCGGATGGAAGTTAGTGGTGAAATGGATGAAGTCAGTGAGATCTGCATGGGTGCAGGAGGTAGCACCAATGCAGTAGTCGATGTAGTGGAGGTAGAGTTTGGGGATAGGGCCCTGGTACGCCTCGAACAAATATTGTTCGATGTACCCTACAAAGATACAGGCATAGCTGGGGCTTATTGTATTTCCTCTGGCAATTTTTCCATATATCCACAACCCTCTGTGTGGAAAAAGTTGCCACCCAGATCCCTATTATCTTTCACCTCTGACCTAAAACCTATGGCCTCCAGTTTTTGATTTCCCCTATCCTGAGAGGAAGAAAAAAACTGCATTCATCCTATTTCACTGATTATGTTATATGTCTTTATAAAATTACCCTTCAGTCTCATGTGCTCCAAAGAATAATTACCTAGTCTGCCCAACTTCTCCCTGTAAATGTAATATAACATCCCAACTTCTATGCTCAATTCCCTATCTGATGAAGGCTAACATATCAAAACCCGCCTTTGTCATCCATCTACCTGTGACACCACTTTAACGGAACTATGCACGTACTCCCAAATCCTTCTGTTCTACCATTCACTGTGAAGGTCCTGCTGTGGTTCAACATGCCAAAATTAAACACGTTACACTTATCTGAATTTTGCACTCTATTTGTTATTCCTTGACCCCCTTGCCAAGCTGATCATGATTCTGCTGTAATTGTTGATAGCCCATCTTCACTATCTACGAATACACCTTCTTTAGTATCATCTGCAAACTTACTTATTAGGCACTACATTCTCATCCAGCTTGTTAATATAAACCACAAACAGCAAAGGGCACACCACTAATTATGGGCCTCCAGTCCGAAAAACAACCTTCCATATCACCCTCCTTCCCACAAAGAAGCCAATTTTGCATCCATTTAGCTAATTCCCTCTAATACTAAATGATCTAATCTTCCGGTGTAGTTTATTATATGGAAATTATCAAAGTCCTTCTAAAGGCCATATAGATCGAGTCTATGGCCCAACCCTCATCAATCTTCTTGTTTACTACAAAAAATGTAACCAATGCACAAAACCATGCTGACTAACCCTAATCTATCAGTGTAGGCATATCTTATCCTTCAGAATTGTCTCCAATATATTTCTAGCTTACAGGTCCATTGTTCCCACTTTTGTCTTTGAAACCCTTCTTAAATAGAAGTACAACATTAGCCACCCTCCAGTCTACAGGGCACCTCACCAATATTTAATGATGATATTCATATATATAATCCAGGACCTACAATTTCTACTCTAGCTTAGGGCGGCATTGTCACTTTACGGTAGAACTGCTGACTTACAGTGACAGAGACCCGTGTTCAATACTGTCTATGGGTGCCGTCTCTATGGAGTTTGTACGTTCTTCCTGTGACCACGTGTCTTTTCTCCGGGTGCTCTAGTTTTCTCCCACACTCCAAAGATGTACAGGCTTGTAGGTTAGCTGGTTTCTGTAAAATTGTAAATTGTCCCTAGTGTGTCGGATAGTGTTTGTACAGGGTGATTGCTGGTCAGCGGACTTGGTGGGCCTGTTTATTTATTACTTGCCTTCAGGAAAGATTTTGGTCGTGGTAAAGACTGATACAAAATATTCTTAATATTCCAGCCATCCCTTCTGCCCTCATGCAGTTAAATCTTTGATCTAGCGGACAACTAGATACAGCTTCTGCGGTTGAGTCTTATTATTTCCTCTCCTACAATTCTTGATGATTTTGGTTTACATGGTGACCTTTATTATGTTGAAGCTTTATAACTCTCGGAAAAATCACAGAGTAGGCTCTCCTTCGGGCCATTTACTTTGTCTCTTTTTCAAAGTAGTCAGCAGAATTTATTAGGTGAGGATGTTCCATTCTGGTGCAGCATTCAATACTGTTAAATGCGTTCTTGTATTTAAGGATCAAATTATCTTCTGATTTCGTTTGTTCCCTGTGGAAAAGATGCAACACTGTTGGGTCTCTGCCTGTTTGGCATTCCTTTTTCAAGCAGAGTTGTTTTTTAGCCAAACTATTATCTCTCCACGTTCTAGTCGCTTCTCATTAGTTGTCAATGCCTCCCAAATTGGAATCGTTTAAGGAAAAAAAATTATGCTGCATTACAGATAATTGGTGTCCTGAAAGGAAGGCCTTGAGGAATAATTATCTTCATTTTTCATTAAATTGTGTTGGATATTTCAAAGATGCAGTTAATGTTGTTATATCACAGCAGCAGATTTATGCAAGTATGGCATATCTGTATTCACATTAACAGTGACTGTATTTGTTTGTTTTCAAGAGCTAACTTGGCTGTATCTGTTACATTGGTAGTTTCCATAAAGACAGACCATGTGGAAAATGTTACTTGGATTTAGTTCAGAGACTTGCCTTATTCTGTGTTCTAACATGTACCAATTTCATTGTAACCAGCAATTTAAAGTCAAGTTCAATGTTATACTTCAATTTTTATATTACATTACTACAGAGTATACCTGCATGATCTAATACGATTGCTGCACCAATTAAATGTGTTGTTTCTAATTTATGCTCTATGTGCTGCTGTTAGCTACTCTTCCTGTCCAACCATTCATGGAGAATATCAGAAAGTATTCCAATGTATTGGTCTGACAACTTTCAATAAGTATAGTGAGTTCTTGGGTCCCATTTGATGGAATGAATCATTTTGTTTCTACTGACATTAGGTTAAATGAAGGCCATACAGTGTACCTGGAACGCATGATATGTCGGTGCATGTTTGAGGAGCAATGCAGGCAGTTTGTAGCGCTTGGAGGTTGGAAGGATCTACTGGAAGCAGTGAGTACATTATTTGTTATAGTAATCCTAGTAGATGCACAATGTTGTACACCGTATCAAGTTATATTCCTTTGCTATAGTGTGTTTTGTATCGTTCAGATGTAGGAGCAAAATAAACATCATGAGCCTGCTCCATCACTCAGTGAGTTCAAAACTGATCCAACCTTGGCTTCAAGCTTGCTTTATTTCCTGCTTCCCAGATCTGTTGTTCCAAACTGGATCTGGATGACACTGTCTCCATTGCCTTATTGGGAATTCCAGAGATTTGCGATCTTGGCAAGATCTTATCCATTATAGCAGAACTTCTATTTATGCTTGAAAGCTTCATTCTCTTTGCAGTAAAGGCTAACGTTTAATTTGCCTTCTAATTACTTGCTATGCCTGTTGTTAGCTTTGTTTTTTGTACATTGATACATAATTCATTCTCAACTGTAGCATTCTGTAGTTTCTTTACATTTAAATTATATTCTGTCTTTGTTTTCCCTCTTGGAGTTAAAAACATCACATCATACTGCCAAGCTTTGTCTCACTCAGTTGGTATCCCTTTGCAGACTCTTTGTATCCTACTCACAGCTTGCTTCCCCTTCTATCTTTGCCTCATCAACAAATATGGCTAATTTACTCATAGTTCCCTTAAATCCTCAAACAAGTGGTAAATATTTGAGACCCAACATTAAGCACTGGGGCACCCCACTACTTACAGCTCGCCAACCTGAAAATTGCTCATTTATCTCACTTTTGTTCATTAGTTAATCCTCTATCCACAATGACACAATACCTCCTATGATGCAAACTCTTGAGCAGTAACATAGTAGTACTTTACAATCATAATATTCATAATCGTAATTTATTAGCCAAGTATATTTTGCAACATACGAGGAATTTGGTTTGCCATAGTCATACCAAAAAACCAACAAGACACACAACTACATAAAAATTTGACATAAACATCCACCACAGCAGCTCCTCCACATTCCCCACTATGATGGAAGGCGATAAAGTCTTATCTTCTTTCCTCCCGCGGTCGGGGGAGTCGAACCATCCGCAGCCGGCGATCGAGCTCCCACATCGGGCAGTCTAAGCTCCCACATCAGGGCAGTCAAACGCCTGCGGCTTGGAGTTCCCAAAGTCAAACAAGGTACAAAGGTACAAAGGACATTTATTATCACATACACCAATTGGTGTAGTGAAATTTGACTTGCCATGCAGCACACAGATAAAGATAAGACACAACATTAAAGAATTTAACATTAAACATAAACACATCCCCCCACAATGGTTCCCACTGTGAGGGAAGGCACAAAGTCCAGTCCCCATCCCCTTGTCCACCCATAATCAGGCCTATTGAGGCCTCCGCATTCGCCGCTACGGGGGCCGATGTTACAGGCCCTTCTTCGCCGGGTGATGGTGCTCCGGCGTCGGGAGAATCCTGTCAGCGGCTTGGGATACCTGGAACGGCCGCTTCCTTACCGGAAGACCGCGGCTTCCGAAGCCAACAGGCCGCTCTGGATGGAGCTCCACCACTGGCGATCTCGGCGAGAGATCCTAGGCTCCCGATGTTTAAGTTCAGCTCCGCCGTCCGCAGCTGGCCGCTCCACAGACCGCAGCTCCGCGATGTTTCATTGGCGGTCTTCAGCTCACCGAAGTTCCAGCGCGGCGACCCGGGCAAGGCATTGCCCGCCCCACTCCGCGATAGCGCTCCAGCGCTACGCCGAAGCCGAAGTCAGTCGCTGACCAGGGACCGTGAGCTCCGTGATGTTAAAGTCCACAGCTCTCGCAAGTTGGAGCACCAAAGGCCGACCCCTAGCAAAGGGATCGCCCGCTCCCGGATGTTAAAGTCCGCAGGCTCCACGGTTTTGGAGGTCTAGAAGTCCCAGCAAGAGGCCGCCAGTTCCATTGATGTATTTTCAGAATCCAGATGCATTCATGAACTGGTTTGCTTTTTATCTGTTGCTTGTTACTTCTTCAAAACTCACTTGTAAATTCGTCAAGCATTATTCCAATTTCATTAAACACTTGATTGTACTTAATTGTAATATGATTTGGCTAAAAATGAATCACAGCATATTTCCCATATCAGATATTGTGATCAGCATCCTGATGGATTTTTGTTGTTGTTTTCTTTCTTGAATACATTTATTACAATTGGAGCTATATATTCACTGAGGACAATAATTCTTCTCCCCTCCCCCCCCTGGGTCAAGTGCTATTGTTAAGAGTGCTGCTTTACACTTGTAATTGTAAGCGTTTTTGTCCCCACACACTTAATGCAAGGTGAAACTCTAGCTTAGGATAGATAGACAAAACAGGAAGTTGCTTTGTCGGTAGCACCAGCTGATTGGGAGAGTATCGGACATTCCTGATGGCAGTGGTAAAATCAACAACTGACATTTATGCAGCACTTGCATGCAGGCTCTGTTTTTTATCCCCACTGTGATCCAGCAAAATGTTGCAGTTGAAGAAGAGCACTAGGCCAGGAAATGTGTCATGGGTGTCTTGGAGAGAATGACAAGGGGTTTCGAGAATTCTAGAGGTTGGCTCTCAGATGCTTGAAGATAAGATTGAACAAGTAAGCGAGTCAAAAACTAATTACCAGATGGTCCAAAAAAAGAAGCCATCAAAGCTGTTTAGCAAGGTCTTTGTAGGTATGTGATGGTAATTTTGTGAAGACATATCACTAGTTCGTACAAGTAGCATTTTTCAGACAGCGGAGGGTGCTATTGTCTTCTTTAAGTTAAATATGAACTTTAATGCAAATCTGTGGATTTTTCTCGTCACTCCGTTTAAAACAAAGGCGAGTCATTAATTCCCTTTTCCCGAGAGTACAAGATTATTTATAAATTCTCACTTAAAATCTGTATGTTTGTAATTATATGGACATATGGAACTGAACAAATCTAGTGGATAGAACTATGGCTGCATGCTTTTGACAGCAGGGCATTGATCCTTTCATTGAAATATGTTTGTGGCTTAACTTATTCAGTTATTCTTACTATTCATTAAAGAAATGTCACCTTTTCATAACTGTTTTTAAATCTTTCAATTTCCAAATGCATGTATTTTAGAATCAGAAATACAGCATGGAAACAGGCCCTTCAGCCCACAAGGTCCACTCCTACCATCAACCACTATTTTACGCTAATCCTACATTAAATCCCAATTAATGTTTTTATTTTTCCCACTGCCACCAAATCCCCCAAGTACTACCATTCACCGGCACACTAGGGGCAATTTACAATGGTCAGTTAACCTACCATCTGAATATCTTTAGGATATGTAAGAAAAACAGAGCACCTAGAGGAAACCTATGTAGTCACAGGTAGAACAGGCAAATACCATGCCATTAGTGTCCAAGGTCAAGGTTTGAACCTAGGTCTCTGGAGATATGTTGAAGCATTCACACTAGCTACTTCCCATTGCCTCCTTGGTCATAAATTACTTTTATAGAAAATATGCTGGAATTTAAAAAACAAAACAAGCACATTACAGGCAGCACTAATGCTGCAAGGATCTACGGTGTCATAATGGGAGAAGGAAATGAGAGTGCTCAGCGGGGGACTTGTGGGATACAGGGATAGAATAATGGTATTCCGAGGGACCTTGACAGACTGACGAAGAGCATTATCTGCTGGAGCACTTTATTTTTGCAAAGAAAGCTACGAGCCGAGCTTGTACTCTTGCAGAAGCATACTCGTGGGGTTAACACTGGTTCAATACAGTCTATGAGGTGGTCTACTTAAGGATTAGCCAGCAATGCAGGTTTCCCCTGTCGATGTAAGGAAAGTAGACAAAATTATCTATTCTTGATTGCAAACCTTAAGTTGACTGTTCTAATGGAGTAGTGGGGTCTTTCCTGAGACTAGGAAGCTGTGAGTAGCCATGACTGTTTACTCCACATACAACACTCCACAAATGTTGCCCTGTTTTTGAGCACGCAGAATATTTTAGATCTCAGTGAGAAAGAAATATGGCAAAAGTGAACTGCTGGAGGAACTCAGCAGGTCAGGCAGCATCTGTGGAGCGAAATGGACAGTTGACATTTCAGGTTGAGACCCCTCATCTGGAAAGAGAATGGAGGGGAGATAACTAGCATAAGGAGGTGAGGGGCAGGGATAGGGGGAGAGCTGGCAAGTGATATGTGGATCCAAGTGAGGACAGCAGCCCGAGTAGAATGTGGATGATGGTCGATGGCCTAGGTGTGGATGATAGATAGTTGGAGAACACGAGGAAGGAGAAAGAAACTGGGTGATAGGGTCCTGGGTGGTGGTGTGTGAATGGATCAGGTAGATCAGAAGGAGAGAGAAAGGAACAGAGGGGATCAGGCCACTTGAAATAGGAGAATTCAATGTTCATACCATTGAGTTATAGACTATCCAGTTGGAAAACAAGGTTTAAAAAAAAGACATTGCTGGAATAACTTAGTGGGCCAGGCAGCATCTCAAGGGAACATGGATAGGCGACATTTTGGTTCTCCTTCAGACTGATCATGGGCGTTAGGGCGCAGTGGGAAGGAAGACGGAAGAGAGATGGGGATGGGACAAAGTCTGGCGAGTGATGGGTCAGTGCAGATGAGGGAGGTTTTTGATTTGCAGATGGTTATACAAAGGCCAGAGCTGAAAAGACAAATTGTGAGATAAGGAGATATATTGTAAGGATAGAAGAGGCACGAAATGTGAAGCCAGAGGAATATAGGAGGAAGGAGATGGGGGACTGGAAAGGGCAAAATGGGTATGCATCCAGGTGGGGCAGGGAAGATGGGAGAAAAGGGGGGGGGGTTGTTTGTAGGTTAATTAACTAAAATTGGAGAATTCAATGTTCATTCCATTGGGTTGAAAGCTACACAAGCAGTCTATGAGGTACTGGTCCTCAAGTTTGCATGTGGCCTCACTCTGGAATGGATGAAGGCTGGGCCAGAAAGGTGAATGTGGGAAGGGGAGTTAAAAGCTATCAACTAGGAGATCCAGCAGGCCTTGACAAACTGAGCACGTGTTCGGCAAAATGGTCGCCTAATCTATGCTTTGTTTCGCCGATGTAAAGGAGGCCACAGCGGGAGCACCAGATGCAGTGGATGAGGATAGAGGACGTACACGTGATCCTCTGTCTCTCCTGGAAGGACTGTTGCAGTCCATGGGTGGATGAGAGGGAAAAGTATAAAGAGAGGTGTTCCATCTCCTGCAGTTGCAGGGGAAAGTACCTGGGCTTGGATGGTTTGAATGGAAAGGGATGAATGAACCAAGGAGATGAGATGGGTATGGTCTCAGCAGTAAGTGGAAAGTGGTGTGAATGGGAAGATGTGACTGGTGGTTGGTCACGGTGAAGGTGGTGGAAATATTGGACAATGATATGTTGAATACGGAGGCTGGTGGAGTGAAAGGTAAGGACCAGGGGAATGCTATCCTTGTTCTGTCAGGGGTGTGAGAGATCAAAAACAGAACCACAGGACGCAAAGGAAATGCGGGTGAGGAATCCATGTATGACAGCAGTGGGGTAAACTATGTTTCCTAAAGAAACGGGACATCTCGGATGTCCTAGAATGGAAAGCCGCATCTTGGGAGCTGATGTGGCAGAGACAGAGAAATTGATGGTAGAGGATGGTGTGTTTGTAAGAGGCAGGGTGGGAGGAGGTGTAGTCCAGATAACTAAGAGTCAATGGGTTTATAGTAGATATAAGGTGTTATTCTTGTAGTTAACATTTGTCTGCATCCTGGCGGAGGAGGAGGCTGAGAACAGGCAGGTCGGTGTTGTAATGGGAAGGCAATTTAAAATGGTTTGCATTTGGGAGCTTCAGATGGCCACTGCAGATATAGTGCAGTTGCTTGGCAAAAAAGGGCAAAATGCAGATTGATTGTTATCCCTTAACTGGAATGGTTTCAGGGGAAATTACTTAGTAAAAAAGTATTTGATCTGAGAGGAGTGTTATTTTTGTGATTGCGACTCAGACTGGAGATAAATGTTGTACACTGTATACTGTATTACAGTTTTTATTAGTCATTTTGGGGAGCTTTGTGTGTGTGTGAGGGTGGGGGGGGTTAGGAGGGTGAGGGGAGAGAGTTTGCCGATGGAAACCTGTAAAAATCAGTGTTTGCGTGTGTGCTAAGCAGTTTCAAAATGGATGCACCTGCACTCTGCTGTGTGTTACACTTAGTTTCCTATGCACAAGTTCGTTTTAAATTTCAGAATTGTAGTTATTTCAAGGTCAAGAGTTTATTGAATCAGCATCACTTGGATCCAAGTGATATGTAGATCTATCAAAGATTATTCCATCCAAAACTCCTTGGAGTTAATTTTCAAGTTAACTGCAACTGAGTGCTTTACTTAAAATTAATTTTAAGAAAAGCACTCAGTTGCTGTGTTTCAAAAACATTTGTATATTTAATAATAATTATCAATAGGTATCTAGTTTGTCTGATTCTATTTCCTGGGCATCCCTTGGGATATGCAGCAATGATGTATTTATAGATTACTAGACCAAGTGCAGACCCGTTGGGTCTGGTCCCCGAAAGTGCTTGACACCCCGGGGTGTTGTCCCCGAACGTGCTTCAGACTCCGGGGTGAAAATGTGCTGAAAAAAAGATGGCGTCGTTTTCAGGAAAAATCGGAGAAAATAGGCGAAAAAAAGATGGCGTCGTTTTCGGAGAAAATCGGCGAAAAAAGATGGCGTCGTTTTTTGAGAAAATGGGAGAAAATCAAATTGGGGTTGGTGGGGGGATGGAAGACACCCCGGGGTGTTGTCCCCGAACATGCTTCAGACCCCTGGGTGAAAATCGGCGAAAAAAAGATGGCGTCGTTTTTGGAAAAAATCGGGGGGAAAAAGATGGCGTCGTTTTCGGAGAAAATCGGAGACAATCGGAGAAAATCACATTGGGGTTGGGGGGGGGATGGATTTTATTAAAAAAACGTGTACATAAACAGGACCGAATTTAATCAGGAGTGGCTATTCGTAAAGATAAATGTCATCTCTTTGGAAATGGCGAAAAACGTGGGCCTTTCCGCGCGCCGTGTGGGCCAGGGGCCGTATCAAAGGCCGCGCGGCAAAGTCAAGCAGGCCGTCGGACGTACAGACGGACGACAGCCAGAGAGTTTTAAAAGTATACCAAGTGCAGACCCGTTGGGTCTGGTCCCCGAAAGTGCTTGACACCCCGGGGTGTTGTTCCCGAACGTGCTTCAGACCCCGGGGTGAAAATGTGCTGAAAAAAAGATGGCGTCGTTTTCGGAAAAAATCGGAGAAAATCGGCAAAAAAAAGATGGCGTCGTTTTCGGAGAAAATCGGCGAAAAAAAGATGGCGTCGTTTTTTGAGAAAATGGTAGAAAATCAAATTGGGGTTGGTGGGGGGATGGATGACACCCCGGGGTGTTGTCCCCGAACGTGCTTCAGACCCCTGGGTGAAAATCGGCGAAAAAAAGATGGCGTCGTTTTGGGAAAAAATCGGGGGGGAAAAGATGGCGTCGTTTTCGGAGAAAATCGGAGACAATCGGAGAAAATCACATTGGGGTGGGGGGGGGGTGGATTTTATTAAAAAACGTGTACATAAACAGGACAGAATTTAATCAGGAGTGGCTATTCGTAAAGATAAATGTCATCTCTTTGGAAATGGCGAAAAACGTGGGCCTTTCCGCGCGCCGCGTGGGCCAGGGGCCGTATCAAAGGCCGCGCGGCAAAGTCAAGCAGGCCGTCGGACGTACAGACGGACGACAGCCAGAGAGTTTTAAAAGTATACCAAGTGCAGACCCGTTGGGTCTGGTCCCCGAAAGTGCTTGACACCCCGGGGTGTTGTTCCCGAACGTGCTTCAGACCCCGGGATGAAAATGTGCTGAAAAAAAGATGCGTCGTTTTCGGAAAAAATCGGAGAAAATCGGCAAAAAAAAGATGGCGTCGTTTTCGGAGAAAATCGGCGAAAAAAAGATGGCGTCGTTTTTTGAGAAAATGGTAGAAAATCAAATTGGGGTTGGTGGGGGGATGGATGACACCCCGGGGTGTTGTCCCCGAACGTGCTTCAGACCCCTGGGTGAAAATCGGCGAAAAAAAGATGGCGTCGTTTTTGGAAAAAATCGGGGGGGAAAAGATGGCGTCGTTTTCGGAGAAAATCGGACACAATCGGAGAAAATCACATTGGGGTTGGGGGGAGGTGGATTTTATTTTAAAAAACGTGTACATAAACAGGACAGAATTTAATCAGGAGTGGCTATTCGTAAAGATAAATGTCATCTCTTTGGAAATGGCGAAAAACGTGGGCCTTTCCGCGCGCCGCGTGGGCCAGGGGCCGTATCAAAGGCCGCGCGGCAAAGTCAAGCAGGCCGTCGGACGTACAGACGGACGACAGCCAGAGAGTTTTAAAAGTATATAGATAGATAGATTGTCTTGAGCTGAAGAGAGTCCACCCTAAGAGTTGTATCCTGGAAAAATAGTTGCACCTGGAATAGGTGCTTGGATATAATGCTCTTTTGTGGTATATTTTATTATGTACCACAATAATGAACACAGCTTTTTACAAGGTTTTTCCACCAGTAAAATTGATTCTGAAGATTAACCAGTTAGGTGAAAGTAACAATCTTAAATTATTTTACTTGGGTAAATCTACATTTTAACAGGTATTTTAAACAGATTCCAAATGGTAACTGTACGAATCTGAGGCATTTACTTGATACTTTATCCTGTGACATCACTGATGCATTGAGACAGATATAATTTCTTTTGGTTTTCTGGGTAAAGAATAAATAAGGTCTGTGTTGTTTCATTACATAGTAAATATCAACTTCAGAAATGCAATTAAAATCTATGCTTTCTACTAGGTTAAGACTTTTGGTCCGACTAATCCTTTGACCAGTCTAGTTCCTGAACTCCGTGACATTGACCCTGATGATGCATTTTCATCAGTACCTTATGAAAAGGGCTTTGCTTTACTTTATCATTTGGAGGAGCTACTTGGAGGGCCAGGTAAATACTCAATGTTAAAAACTATTCAGCTGCTTAAATGGGTATTTTAAGTTAAGTTGAAAACAATTTGCTCAACTTATATTTCTAGAAATCTTCATGGGGTTCCTCAAGTTCTACATTCAGACTTTCGCCTACCGCAGCATAACCACGGAAGACTGGAAGAATTGCCTGTGTTCATATTTTTGTAATAAGGTGAATGTCTTTAGAATGGTTTGTGATCATTTTTATTTTCACATTTTATCAACGTGAAATTGCAATGATCCCTTAAAATAGCAATCTGAAAGTTAGCTGCTGACTAATGCATGAGTTTTGTTTTTATTTCCATTACTTCACCGCATTTTAACACTGAAGGAACTTTTGGAATCTCACAGCACCTCTCCATGTTTCACTTGATGTCTCTAGAATAGCCTTAGAATAGGCTAGTTGTTATAGCCGTTTGCTGTGTAACATTACAGAATTAAAATACGCAGCTTGCATTAGTTCCAAAAATATCTGCATTGTTGTACAACAATATTACAGCAAAAGTTATTTTGTTGTCACAGAAGTGCTTAGTGCTCCCTCCACTTAAAAAATGTCTGGGAAATTAAGTTTTATTATTCTACACATTGATTTTCTAAACAAAAAATTAACCTGCTATGAAAGTTGACTCCTGAACTGGAAGTTTGGAGGCATCTCCCTGTTTAGCAACTACTAGAACACAAAACAGTACAGCGCATGAACACTCCCTTTGACCCACAACGTCCATCCTAAACGTAATGCCAAGTTAAACTAATCTCCTCTGCCTGCAACTGATCCGTATCCCACCATTCCGTGCACATCCCTGTATGTACCGAAAAGCCTCTTAAATGCTGCAATCGTATTTGCCTCCACCATCACTCATGGCAGCACATTCCAGGCAGCTACGTGTGCGTGTGTGTGTGAAGATCATCTTTAATCTTTGCCCCTATCACATTAAAGCTAAGACTGTCAGTCTTTCACATTTCTACCCTGGGGAAAAAGGTTTTGACTGTCTACAAATTCTGTGCCACTGTCTACCCTGTCTCTGCTGTGGGTTTTGCTTCCTCCACAATGGGAGTCGGGATGAATAAGGACTTTAGGAGCTTCCTTGTTAGAATAATGTCCAGGAAAACCAAAACCATGCTGCTTTGTGACATTTAGGCTGCTATCAAAAACCTTTTTTTTCTGACTCCATATTACAGCTGTACTGAGACAAGCCAGTTATAATTAAACTGAAACATGCTGAGGAAATGTGACCCAGAATGATTTTAATTCTCTCTCTCTTCCTTCCACCTAAAGAACAACTGGGCATAGCTTGAATGTAGATTCAAATGTTCAGTCAAACAGGAAACCAATTTATCTCTAGGTGGTTTCAAGCAGTGAAATGAGAGGTAGTTCAACAGAGAAAGTTGGGGTGGGTCACTTGTAGAATGCTGAGTGTCCATGTTTTGTTTGGAAAGTTAGTATTAACAAATGTTGACCAGGCTTTTGTAAACTTGGAAGATGAAAGATGGTGTGAAGACGTGAATCCTTGAGAAGGTTTTCTTGTGGACCAGGAAAGCCAACAGTGTTTCCTACAAGTCCAAAATAATCCTGTAATCTAATCTCACACTCTTCAACCTTTAATCCTGTCTAGTCTTTCCGCTGACTAGATAGCACTAATTATTTTAATTCTTGAACATATTTTTCTATATTAGAAGTTGAGGCATTGTTTGAAGTAGCACTTGAGAGAAGTTGAGGCATTATTTATGGTATGCCACTAATAATTTCACTATTTACCAGACTGATGTTTTGAATCAAGTTGACTGGAATGCATGGTTCCATTCTCCTGGGATACCGCCATTCACACCACAGTGAGTAGTCTTTTGTCGTAATTAATTAAACCAAGGCATTTTTTTTTTTATGAACATTAACTGTGATTAAAACAATTACTTCAATAATTTATTCACTTCAGGAAAACCAGCAGTTCATTTTAAATTATTGTAATCTCAATTGAAATATTTCTGGAACTGTGATATTTTGAGCAGCCTTTAATCTTTTTAAAAGGATGCATTCAGCCAACAATGATAATTAATAGCAATGAATAAAGTTTATTGTATCGTGTTCCTTTTAGCTTTTGAAATATGTCATTACATTACACAAAATAGTATGCTATTGATGTCGAAGGGATCTTCAAAGGCTTTGGAATGACGCATCCATTCACTTTTAGAAAATATAAAGCGAGGGCTATATTTTAAAGTTCCATTTCCACTAGTCTGTGCAAGGATTTTTTTTTAATGCAGGCAGGAAATAACTTAAACTTCCCTAAAACCAGGGAAAATATTCATTTCAATATGTAAATGAAACTTGTAAATAAAGAACAAAGCAAAATGTCTAGATGCATCATGAGCATTTGCAAATGTGCATCAGCCAGAGATGAATTCTGAGACTGAGAAGAGTTTGCCAGGGAATTCTAGTGTTTAGTCCAAGGGCAATTGAAAACATACCTGACAAAGGTGGAACAGTGAAAATCAGGGATCCACAATTAAGTGTGCAAGAAGTTGAAGACTTCTGAAGGAGGCTGAGATAGGAAGAAGAAAGTGCATGAAATGATTTTAAAACTAAGATGAAGATTTTAAGATTGAGATATTATTGTGAGTCTGAAGACGTGGGGGTGGTGAGGTAGGTAGTGTTTCAATTATGATACATGTAACATGATCTAAGCGTGGGTAGGAGTTTGGCAATGTTAGGGTAGAACAGTCTTGCTGATTAGAGCAGATATGTGATTAGATGGTCATCTAGGAGTTAAATCAACACAAATTGAGAAACATTTGTGGTCGGCAGACAGCTCTGGTAGAGGAAGTACTCCAATTTAGGAACCAATCTACCAGATTTCTCTAATCACTTGCACGTGGAAAATATGTGAGCATGCTGGATGAAGCAATTTGTTAAGCATTACATTGATATAGATCTTTCTATTAGTCAGGTACACAAAAATGCTGGAGAAACTCAGCGGGTGCAGCAGCATCTATGGAGCGAAGGAAATAGGCAACGTTTCGGGCCGAAACCCTTCTTCAGACTGATGGGGGTTTCTGTTAACTTCAACAGGTGTAGTCAGCGAAGGGTTGCTGGAGTCAATAGAATTAAAAAATTAGGCTACCTGATTTTGAAATCTGGTTCTGTCAAATCCACGTGGAAGTGAATTTTTGTCTTTTTAGCGTTCAAAGTAAAATTTAAGCTCTTTAACAATTAGCCGAACATTTATCGATTGGTTGTAGTGCAAAATCTTCAACTGAAAGTCCATGTACAGTCTGAAGAAGGGTTTCGGCCCGAAACATTGCCTATTTCCTTCGCTCCATAGATGCTGCCTCACCCGCTGAGTTTCTCCAGCATTTTTGTCTACCATCCATGTACAGGAGCTCAGTTTACATTAGGCACAACAATGATTTTTCAATTCTCTATTTAAGAAAATATCCCACTAAACACTATTAGTTTTTTTTTCTGAATACTTTCATTTCACGACTTGTTAAAACTGCCTTTCATCAGAGTATATATGGTTGCACTTGTTTTGCAGTTACGACACCACTTTGGCTGACTCTTGCAGATCTCTCTGTAAACGGTGGATCGCAGTGAGTAAAATCGATCTGTCAAATAAAAATAAACCAGTCATCCCCCCCCCCCCCCCATATTTGTTAACTTTGTGAAATGTTTAGTTAATGATTAAGCAAGTGCTTAGACTGTCTGAAAATGAAAGTTTAAAAAAACAACTCTAGATACTGTGAACCTGAAACAAAAACAGAAAATGCTGACAACACTGTTCATAGGAACATGCAGCATGGCCTCACGCCAGGTCTGAAGATGGGTCTCAACCCGAAATTTCACCTATTCCTATTCTCCAGAGATCCAGCTGTCTGATCCGCTGAGTTACTCCAGCTTTTTGTGTCCATCTTCGGTTTTAACTTCCTACACATGGCATCTGGCCCTTTGGCCAACCAGGTGTGTGTGTGCCAATCTTTGCACTTTAATCCTACATAAGACCTTTTTTTAACAATTTTTTTTTTTTATATCCGTGTACTTTCTCCATGTATTTATCAACTCCCCAGAGATTCTATCATTCACTTGCACACTAGAGCAACTTACAGTGGCAAATTAACCTCCCAACCCCAATGTCTTTGAGATATGTAGGGTAATGAGAGCACCCGAAGGAAGCCATGCGGTCACTGGGAGTACGTGCAAGCTCCACACGGGACCTCTGGTCAGGATTGAGCTGGGATCTCTGTTCTTGGGAGGCAACAGCTCTCCTAGCTTTGACACTGTGTCATGCCACTATTATGATCACAGTTTCTCAGTTTCAGTTTTTTTATAGTTTCAGTTTAGTTTATTGTCACGTGACCAAGGTCCAGCGAAAAGTTTCTGTTGCATGCTTACCCGTCAGCGGAAAGACAATACAAGATTACAAACGAGCCATTCACAGTGTACAAATACGATAAGGGAATACCTTAGTTTAGTGCAAGGTAAAGCCAGTAAAGTCCGATCAAAGATAGTCCGAGTGTCCCCAATGTGGTAGTAGTTCAGTACTGCTCTCTGGTTGTGGTAGGGTGGTTCTGTTGCCTGATAACAGCTGGGAAGAAACTGTCCCTGAATCTGGAGGTGTGCATTTTCACACTTCTATACCTTTTGCCCAATGGGAGAGGGGAACAGAGGGAGTGGCCAGGGTGTGACTCGTCCTTGACTATGTTTCTAGCCTTTCCGAGGCATGTGAGGTATAAATGGAACAATGGAAGAGAGGTTGGTTTGTGTGATGGTCGAGTCTGCATTAGAATTCACTGCAATTTCTTGCAGTCTTGGATGGAGCTGTTTCCAAACCAAGCTGCGATGCATCTCGATAATGGTGCATCGGTTGAAGTTGGTGAGGATTGTTGGGGACATGCCGAACTTCCTAAGCCTTCTTAGGATGTCGAGACATTGGTGTGCTTTCTTGATCATTGCTTCAATATGGATGGTCCAGGAGAAGTCGTTGGTGATATTTACTCCTAGGAATTTGAAGTTTTTAACCATCTCTACTTCGGCGCTGCCAATGTAAATTGGGGTATGTGTACCGCTTCGCTTCCTGAAGTCGATCACTATCTCCTTGGTCTTGCTGACATTGAGAGAAAGGTTGTTGTCTCAACACCAGGACACGAGGTCCTCAATCTCTTTCCTGCACTCCAACTCATTATTTGATATCCGGTCCACAATGGTGGTGTTGTCTGCGAATTTGTAAATTTAATCAGATTTGTGCAAGGCTGCACAGTCGCGGGTGTACAAGAAGTAAAGAAGGGGGCCGAGAACACATCCTTGTGGAGCACCAGTGTTGAGGATTATCGTAGAGGATGACTTGTTACCTATCCACCATGATCGGCGTCTGTTGGTCAGGAAGTCGACGATCCTGTTGCAGAGATGAGTGTTGACTCCAAGTCCCGTCAGTTTGGTGATGAGCTTGGATGGTATAATGGTGTTAAACGCAGAGCTGTCGTCAATGAAGGAGTCTGACGTAGGTGTCTCTCTTATCCAGGTGTCCCAGGGAAGAAGGGTCTCGACCCGGAACGTCACCCATTCCTTCTCTTCAGAGATGTCACCTGTCCCTCTGAGTTACTCCAGCATTTTTGTCTATCTTCGATTTAAACCAGCATCTGCAGTTCTTTGCTACATATTAAATGTACCATGATTGGTCTCAAAGATCAAGAGTGTTACAGAGTTATAGAGCCATAGATTCATACAACATGGAAACAGGCCCTTCCGCCCAACTTGCCCACATCGACCAACATATCTCATCTACACCTGTCCCACTTGCCTGCGTTTGACCCATCACCCTCTAAACCTGTTCTATCCATGTACCTATGTTTTGAATCTCATTTTTGTTATATGGTTGGAAGCTTTTTTTAAATGGCAGTACTTGGTAATTTACTGGTGAACATTGAGATCATTCTTTGGTAAATGTTTTTTAAATTAAAATTATTGTTGCAGGCATCTGATTCTGAACTGAACTGCTTTAGTGAAAATGATCTGATTAATATGTCATCACACCAAAAGATTGAATTTCTTGCTCTTTTACTGTTGGAGGTAAGGAAATGATTTGGGAGGAATTAAAGTGCATTTATCCAGAATGTCAGAAAACTAGCTCCTCGTGTTAACTTACTGAAGTAGAGATGACAAATAATTTTTCATTTCCTCACAACATGGAAGAGGCTTTTTGGCCTTGCAGTTCCATCATTTCGTGCCCCCATTTATTTCTTGGCAACCTGTACTGCAGATGCTTTAGACTTTAGAGATCCAGAGTGGAAACAGGCCCACCGAGTCCGTGCCGACCACTGATCCCCAAACACTAGCTCGAACCTGCATACTAGCGACAATTTACAATTTTACTGAAGCCAATTAACCTACTAACCTGCACGTCTTCGAGATGAAGGAGGAAACCAAAGCACCTGGATAAATCCCAAGCGGTCACAGGGAGAACATACAAACTCTGTACAGACAGTACCAGTAGTCAGGATCGAATCTGCGTCTCTGGTGCTGTAAGGCAGCAAAGCTACTGTTGCACCACATTGCCGCCCTAAAGCGTTTCAGCTATTGTACCCGTAAGCTATTACAGCACCCCCCCCCCCCCCCCAACAATTCTTCTACTATAATCCATGTATACCGTAGACATTTTATAATAGACAATCCACAAAGTAACCAGTTCCCAAGGGAAAACACTCTTGGCTACAGAGAACATATAAATTCCATCAAACAGCAGTGGGAGATCAGGACGGAAACAGGATCACTGGAGCAGTTAGATAACTGCACTACCCACAGCGCCACTGTGATATCCTTAAAAAAGGAAGTGTTCATGAATTTGAACATTTTCTAAATCGTGAAAATTATTTTCAAGAATATGGGTGTTTTGATGTCTTTAATGTAGGGAAACATCCTAGGATGTTTTACATGGGTGCTCTTAATTATTTGATGTTCAGCTACCTAAGATGATATTTGGAAGAGGCCCGATAGTTTACGTAAAAGTAGATTTAAAAGTGGAAAGGGAAGTATAATGTTTCATGGTGACCTTGACAGTGCCTTTCCCGTTGACTGTTACAAAGTCCATAAAATTAATTGTTTTACTAAATATAGTGACCATAAGAATGGTTTGCCATTGACAGTTCGAGTTTATAAAAATAATATTAAAACTTGTGCTTTTAAAATTTGCACAATAATGAATGTGGCCCTTTGTTCGACAGCAGTTTTAAATTCAACCCAGCATTTAGTTTTCTGGATTACAAAATGGTATAAATAATTACACCCCAGGCAGAGTTCAAAGTTCTGTCTTCCAATGAAATTTCAATTGCTCATTTTTAATTATTTTTAAAATGCAGCAAATATGACAGAATTCAAATATTTTAGTTTGGAGCAATTAATCTATTGACAAAAAATCCAAAATGATGGTAAAATGTTCTTAAAATAGCTGCTTAGAAGAAAATGTTTATGTAATATTTTGCAACGGGGTGAAATGGTATTAAAAATGGTGAGATGGTGTTCAGTTAATGATAATACAATATATTTTCCAGTAACAACTTTTCTCTGGATTTTAGCCTCCACTGCGACTCAACAATGTGAAAAGAATGCAAGATCTTTACAAATTTAACAACGTCAAAAATGCAGAGATAAAATTCAGGTAGAATTTAATGAAAATTCTCAATGTTTGTGGGGTGAAAATGTGAATTTGAATGTCTTTTCAGAAATGAAGAAACCTGGGAAAATCATACTTTTTCCAGTCTTCTCATGTCCACCTTGATTACGTAGCTTCATATGAGTGATCGGTTAAATAATGTCCCCACAAATTATAATTGGCATAAAAAAGGCATGCCTGCATGAGTCAATCCTTTCCCAAGAAAGGCCCTTGGTAAATGAGCTGGTAAAAGATAAATAGAGCAAGGAAGTACAGCATAAGCAGGTCGTTATAATGGCCGAATGCAGCAAAATGTTTAAAATCAATAGAATTTTGGTCTAACGGGTAAAGCCAGTATTGAATACCCTTCTGTATTTCCCCTTTAAAATGCTGTGAGTTGCCATTTGAACCCCTGCTGTCTTTATGCTACAGCTAATTATATGGTGTTGGGAAGGGAGTTCTAAGATTTTGGCCCGGGAGTATGAGCTAATAGTAATGTATTTCTAAGGTAGTACAATATAAGATTTGGAGATTAACTTGCAGGTCATGTAGGACAAGGGCAGCAGACATGGGCAGACGAGGTCGTGGGAGATGCTGTGATGAAGCTTTGAGTTGCTGCATTGCTCCTTATGTTGTTCAAGTGTCTTGTCGCCTGACTAATATTGTTGGAGCTACACTCATCCCAGCAAGATTCATTTGCACTCCTCACCTGTGATCATCATTAGAGAATCACTTACCACAAGATCTCAGTGTCTCATGTTGCTAGAGTATTGGTACAGGAACTATAAATTGACATCTTGAGCAAAGGAAAATGACAGACTCAAAGCATAAACATATTCCAATGCTTAAAATTAAATTGTTTATCAATTAAATTATGCAAATTTAATATGAATAATTTTGATATTTTAACGGGTTCATTAAGGTTAGGACCTTTTACATCACAAGATCTAAACTATCTAAAACTGTGCTCAACTGTCCAAAGCTTGCACCAGTCATGGCATCGCCCTATATATAGCCTCAAGTCACTTTGCCATTTGAACCGAGTAATATTGTTAGTAATTGTTTCAACACTTTTTGAAAACTTTTTTTACAAGATGGCTGAGATTATGCCTCCGAAGTCATTGGGAGAAAGCCATTCCTCTTGCTTTGGAAATGGTTACTGTGCAAGGCAGAATGAAGTTCACTCGACCACTTTACAGGTACCTTTCTAACTTGACGATTACATAGTTGCTCTGTGATCTTTGCTTTAATGTATGCTTTAATTAGTAGGGGTGTGCAAGTGTGGTTATATTACTGCATTTAATGTTTCGGAGGCAGGCGGGATGAGAGTAGGTTCAGGAAGTAGAGGAAATGTGAACCACATGGAAATTCTAACCACATTAGCAGGAAGTCAAATTTCCTGAAAAGGGAGGACTTCTCAGATGTTCTGGAATGGAAAGTTTCGTCTTGAGAACAAATCCGTTGGAGAAAGAAAAACTGGATCATCAAAACGCATAGGAGAAGAATTAGGCCATTTGGCCCATCTTCCATTCGATCACAACTGATCTATTTCCCTCTCAACCCCATTCTCCTGCCTTCTCCACGTAACCTTTGATGTCCTTCCTAATCTAAAACCTATCAATCACTTTAAAAATACCCAATGATTTGGCCTCCACAGCCATCTATGATAATGAATTCACCAATCTGTCTAAAGAAATTGCCCCGAAAAATTCCTCTTCACCTCTCTTCTAAAGGTGGACCCTTTTTTTCTGAGGCTGTGATCCTTACAAGAGATTGGGTTGGAAGTGATGCAGTCGAGATAGCTGTGGGAAGTCTGGGCGTTTATGGTAAATGTCAGCGTAAAGTTTGAATCTTGAATTGGAAGTAGGGGAATCCAGAAAAGGGGGAGCAATGTCAGAAATGTCCATGAATTTGACCAAATATTAAATTGCATTGGATGAGCTGCTCCAATATTGTGTTCGATGCAGATTGGAATGATGGCAATGTAAAGTAGAAGATTGCATGAAAACCATGATTGTGCAGCAATTGGAAATTGCTCATTGACAAACATTATCAATTTAGCTATATCTCTTGTGTAACATTGAAAAATATTTAATTTCATGATTTTTTTTACAATTTAAAGAATTGTATTCTATCAAAATAAACCCAGGATCTTTAATGCAAGTGTGATCTTTACTGCAAGTGTGTCCCTTGTGTAAATTAGAATGTATTAAATTATAGTCACTGGAGTGGTAATCTGCATCTATATGTGATTGGTAATTTTGATGCTGAGCTGAATTCTTTACTTGTACAATGGCCATGATATTTTAATCAAAATAATTCATAAAAGTGCCCAGTAAACCTACAGTTGTAAAACCTTATTTGGATTTTATTTTCTGAGGACCACGTGTACTCTCAAATATAATCAGTATTAATTACATTTGGTTGTTTGTATAAAAATGTGCCAAAACTGGGATCTGTCTGAACCCCAAAGTTAGAACGATGTTACATTTTCTGCATTTTAGATAGTTCTTTAATGTTATTCACTGAATGTTACAGGGAACTGTACAACTTTGAAAAGGCTCGTCAGCAAGCAATTGATACCTTTACGACAAACAAGCCCACCATGCATCCGATCACAGCTGCTCTTGTGGCCAAGGACCTCCACCTCGTCTGATCATTGACTACTACCATATTTGTAGCTTTTTGGATTAAAATGCAAAATAAAGCACCTTGATTATCTAGATACTTCTAATCACAAAATTATGATTAAATTATTTGTTGATTCCAATCCGTTTCCACTTAGTTTAAAGTGGAATAGAATTGTTCTGAAAGCAGTCTTGAATTCTATTGTTTTACGAAATAAGTTTGAAATAAAATTTGTCATTACCCTGATTGTCTTTTAATATTCAATGTAAGCCTGCTAATATTCAACCTAAATGGTTACCCTTTGCCGTTGATATCCTTGCATGAGGGATTCCCATATTTCCAATTCAGGATTCAAACTTTGCACTGATATTTCCTTTAAACACTGACTGCTGCAGCTATCTCGACTGCAACTCCTCCCACCCTATCTCTTGTAGGGATCCCATCATTAGTAGTGGGAGTCTAGGACCAGAGGGTCCATCCTTGGAATTAAAGGGTGTACCTTTAGAATGGAGGTGCAGAGGAATGTCCTTAGACAGCGTGGTGAATCTGGGGAAGGGCATTAAATAAAGCATAACCAGTGTCAACTATAATCATATGAATTTAAAATCTCTTTCAATTTAAACATGCCGATCATAGAACAGTAGATAGATACAAAATGCTGGAGTTACTCAGGAGACCAGGTCTGAAGAAGGGACTCGACCACAAACGTCACCTATTCCTTTTCTCCAGAGAATGCTGCCTGACCCGTTGAGTTACTCCAGCATTTTGTGTCTATGGTGTAAACCAGCATCTGCAATTCCCTTCTACACAATGATGGAACTGTATTGTGGAGAATCTATCCACATTTTACATTTACCAGATGCTCTCGCTGTCTTCAAAGTTGCACACCAATTTTATCAAATTAATCAAAAGTAGAACCCAAAAGCTTATTTAAGGGGCTTCCATTTTGATATTACGTATGGTTCTTTGTTATCAAAAGTTTCTGCCCATCTCTGGAACACTGCCTCAGTTTTGGGGTGACTCATGGGAATTCCTGGTCGATGCCTATAAGTGGAAGAGGAGAATTGAGAATGGCTTTGTCAGGTGGTTGCAGAAGCCTAGTGTAAGCAGAAGGTGGTTATGTTAAAGAAAACTAATACAGCACAGTGGTGCAGCGCTAGAGTTGCTGCGCTGCAGCACCTGAAACCCAGGTTTTGTCTTGACTGCGTCTGTTTAGGGCCTGTCCCACCTGGCGATTTTTTTTGGTGACTGCCGGCGTCATTGACTGACGTATCAGGTTTGCCGAAAGATTTTGAACATTTCGACAAAAAAAATGTTGCGACACTTGAGGGGACACCGCGCGTCAATACGTCATCACGCCACGTCACCGTCGCATCACGCCGCAACTTTTTCGGTGACCTGGTACGTCAGTCAATTATGCCGGCAGTTGCCGAAAAAAATCGCCAAGTGGGGCAGGCCCTTTTGTCTGTACGAAGTTTGTGCGTTCTCCCCGTGACCCACGTGGGTTTTCTCCGGGAGCTCCGGTTTCCTCCCACACTCCAAAGAAGTACAGCTGTAAATTATGCACCTCTGACACACAGAACAACAAACAGAGCTCAATCCAAACCCCATGGCAGCTATAACCTCATTTTGCTTATGTTAATTTTGCAATTCCTATTTGTTCCTCCACAGTTCCCACCTCGCAAACTATTACCCGTTCTGGCAAGTAACTCCCACTTCATCTTATTTCAGATTAGGCAAGTGTAACAAAATAGGATTGAAAGAGATCTTGTGCTTAAGGATCGTCTGGAAAGTCGCAATCACAACTTGTGTTGAACCGCAGCCACAGTTTCAGGCAAATACCCCCGATTCAAAACCAGTGATCTCAAATAAGGTCAATTACAAAGGTACGAAAGTATAGTGGACTATAAAAATAGGCAGAAAGAATGGTGTACGATGAGTGACAGCTATTTTGCAATATATTCAGCAGTGGGATATCCCAATTAGAGAGTGAATCAATGAAAAAGATGAACCAACTATGGTTAACAAAGGAGGTCAAGGAATATTTTTTCAAACTAGATCACACAGTAGCAAAAGTATTATTGAGAATTATTCAGAATGCAGCAGCAGGGACCAAACTACTAAAGATAGAGAAAAATTGAGAGTGAACTGGTAAGTAACTTTTATAACAAACAGGTTAGCTTCTTAATAAACAGACAACTCACAATACGGTTGGTAGACCAGTTCAAAACTTTACTTATTATCGACCGATGGAAGTGGCAAGGAAACCCCAGTCAAGTGAGCAATACTTTCACTTGGCTGTCCTCAGTCCACTTCTCTGAACAACAGAATTTCATGGTATTATATAGTGTTTTTTTGTCACCTTAGCACATTCCACAAACATTAGTCATGGTCAGAGGTACAGAGAATAAACAGTCTGAAGAAGGGTTTTGGCCCAAAACGTTGCCTATCTCCTTCGCTCCATAGATGCTGCTGCATCAGTTTCTCCAGCATTTTTGTGTACCAAACATTACTACAGGATGTGTCTTGACTCGTCACATCAAAGGCATCTTGTCATATGGTACAAGGACTTTACATATCAAAGGCATTGAACATTTGGTACAAGATACTTGCATATCAAAGTCATCAGTCACTGCATACCTCAAAGGCATCGCATCGGACATTATCTCAATACCACTTACTGGGATTAATCTGGGCTTCCTCTCTTGTCAAATGGTAGACGAATTTTAAAGTCATTCATTATCTTAATACACAGCAACCTGAGGCAAGTCTAGACTTTCCTTTCTGTATCAATCTACTGGAGAAAAGCCTGATTTGAGTCTAAATATGTTGTAAGCTGGCCCAGGAATCCATTTAATATTTTCTTATATTTTTAACATAATTCAGCCTTTTCAACATTAAAATACAGAAGAGGGTAGAAACAAGGATCTGCAGTGCACTCTGAACATGCCAAGGAAGCAGGTGACGTGTGTGGAAAATGTGTCCACATTTTGTACTTTCCAGATGATTATAGTTTGAGAAATGTTTGCACCCTTTTCAAAGTTGCACAGCAATTTTAGAAGGGTCCCGACCCAAAACGTCACCTATCCAGGTTCTCCAGAGATGTTGCCTGAGTTACTGAGTTTTTTTTAACCAAAGATGGTTGCTAAGCTAAAACATTGGTGTGCTGGGGTCTACTATTACGAAAGGTGAGATAAAGATATTGGAGCTATCTCAACCTTTTTGCTGTTTAAATGCCTAATTATGACACATGAGACAAGCTTGGTGGACTTTGTGTAAGAATGACCTGCAGATGCTGGTTTACACCAAAGATAGACACAAATTACTCCAGCATTTTGTGTCTATCCGTTGGACTTTAATTGGATCCACTAATTGGCACACTCAGCTCTATCTACAGCTTTGGCGACATGGTGGTGCAGCGATGGAGTTGCTGCCATACAGCAGACCCGGGTTCGATCCTGACTACGGGTGTTGTCTGTACGAAGTTTGTACGTTCTCCCCGTGACTGCGTGGGTTTTCTCCGGGAGCTCCACACTCCAAAGACGTACATGTTTGTAGGTTAATTGGCTTGGTGTAAATGTAAAAATTGTCCCTAGTGTATAGGATAGTGCGAGTGTACGGGGTGATCGCTTGTCAGTGCAGACTCATTGGGCCGAAGGGCCTGTTTCTACGCTGCTTCTCTAAACTAAAACTAAACTACAGCATCTTTTTACCAATGTAATTTTGGTCTTAGATTAACCAATTTAATTATACCACACTCTAACTTAGATCCTTTTTGGAAAGTGACTGGGAAGTGGCCTTGTGGTATAATGTGGCTTAACCATAAGCACCAGGTGACGGGCAAGATTTGCAAAGCTGTTTCAGATTGGTTTACCTCAGTCATTCAGATATACACATGGACATGGGTCATTTAGCGCACCAAGTCCGGGACAACCATCAATGTTTGCCCCACATTCTCATCAACTCCAACACACTAGGGTTAATTTAAAGTAGCCACGTCAGCACCATACCTGCACATTTATGAGATGCAGGAGGGAACCTGTGTGGTCACGGAAAATGTGCACCTCCACACAGGCAACACCAGGGGGCAGGATCGTACCCAAATCTGGAGCTTGAGGCATCTGCTCTATCTGTGCCACTGTGCTGGTCTTCCTGGCTTGCTCAACCCAACACTCATGTACTGTACCAAGTAACTTGTTACCAGAGTCAACCATGCTGACTTTTTTTAGCTTGTATCAGCAGGTCCAAATTAATTATATACCCAGAATTAAAGAAATCAGGTATAATATTAAATTTAGAATAAAAATAAATTGGTTTCTTTACTTATTCATTGCAATGATTGTTAGCAGGTCAAGTGAGAAGGCTTGTTGAGGTTTAGCAAATTATGCAAGAAATTCTGGTAATTTTTAATGTACATTGACTATAAATTGACAACGTCCCTTGGTCATTTTATTTGCAGGAGTGTGCAGATGCTTTCTGGTGATTCTGACTGCTGACTAATTAACGATGCTTTCTTTCACTGTGCGTGTGAAGGATGAATGGCTGACAGTTCCCTGTAAAGATTTATCTTATAACATCCAGTGGTTGGGACGGGAAGCTCTGAGGCGCTACACAAAAGCGAAGGCGGATGACGGTGACCTGGGCTGTGTGGAAGATATGACGTTCCTGGTGAAACGCTGTCAGGGGCCGAGTCTGTTAGATCCTAATGATGCCATCGGCGATGTCTTGCAAGATAAAGACTTCATCCAGATTGGTAGGTCAATGCAGAAACTGATGTTCTCCTCGCATCAACCGCAGGAGATGCAACACCTGCCCCTATACCTCCTCCTTCGGCTCCATCCAGGGACCGCAACAGTCCTGTTAGGTGAGGCAGAGGTTTACTTGCACCTCCTCCAGCCTCATCTACTGTATCTGTTGCTCCCGGTGTGAACTATATATCAGTGAGACCAAGCGCAGACTGGTCGATAGTTGCGCTGAACACCTTGGCCTACGCGATCTCCAGGTTGCCAAACATTTTAACTCCCCTCCCTATTCCCACACTGACCTTTCCGTCCTGGGCCTCCTCCACAGTCAGAGTGAGGCCACATGCAAATTGAAGGAACAGCACCTCATATTTCGCTTGGGCAGCTTACGACTCAACAGTATGAATATTGATTTCTCTAACTTCTTGCTTTCCCTCTCTCCATCCCTCCCCCACCCTAGTCGTCATACTAGCTTCACTGTTTGTTTCCCTTCGTTATCGCCTCTTCCACAGCCAACATTAGACCATTGTGGGCTCCACCTTTCCTGGGTTATCAATGCCAGCTCTGGGGTGGGAGATTGCAGCCTTCACGTGGTCCACCCTGTTTCGACGAATGCAATCAACCTGGCATGCACAAACAAAAGATCAAACAGAACAAGTTGCCTTACAACTTTAGACTGCACGCCGTAAGCTAGAAGAAGATGCCAGCTCTGATTTGTTCTGTACCTTTTCATACCTCCAGTTTCCCTCTACCCTAACTCTGTCCGAAGAAGGGTCTCGACCTGAAACACCGCCTATTCCTTTTCTCCAGGGATGCTGCCTGTCCCGCTGTGTTACTCCAACATTTTGTGTTCTATTAATCATCACGTCAGGAAAAATGATCAGCTATTTTTCCCCTCTCAGAGAAATTCATCATGGTCATAGAACATACCACAGGAACAGGCCCTGTGGCCCACAATATCTGTTGACAGGATGCCAAATTAACCTAATCCCATCTGCCTGAAGATCTATATCCCTCCAATCCCTGCATGTTTGTGTATAAACACCAATATCTTACCTGTTTCCACCACCACCACTGGCAGCATGATCTACGCATCTACTAACCTGTGCACAAAAATCTTGACCCATGCATCCCCTTTAAATTTCCTCATTCTGACCTTGTGGCTATGCTATCTTGTACTTAACATTGCCACTCTGAGGAAAAGATTCCAACTGTAGCCGATCCATGCCTCCAATAATTTTTTTTAATTTCTATTCCGTTTCCCCTCAGTTTCAACTCCCCAGGGAAAACAATCCAAGTTTGTCCAACGTCTCTATGTAGCTAATGCCCTCTGATCCAGGCAGCATCTTGGTAAAACTCTTGTGCACCCTCTCCAATGCCTCCATATCTTTCCTGTACTGTTACGACCAGAACAGCACACAACACTCCAAATGCAGCTTAACCAAAATTCTATTCTATAAAGCTGCATCGTGGCTTCCTGACTCTTATATTCAATGCCCCAACTGATGATGGTATGCACACCACATGACTTTATTACCATTTTATCTACTTGTGTTGTTACTTTGATTGAGCCATAGACTTAGATCCCAACATCCCTCTGTACATCAATGTTATTAAGGGTCCTGTCATTAACTGCACACTTCCCCTTACATTTGACCTGCTAAAGCGCAACACCTCACAATTGCTCGGATTCAACTCCATATGCCATTTATCCGCACATATCTAAGTGATCTATATCCTGCCATATCCTTTGATAGCCTTCTTTGCTATCCACAGTTCCACCAAGTTTTGTGTCGTCTGCATACTTATTAACAAACCCATCTACATTTTTGTCCATATATATATATATATATATATCACAAACCACCAAGGTCTCTGTGGAACACTACTGGTTACAGACCTGCAGCTAGGATAATACTCTTCCACTATTACCCTCTGTCTTCTATGGATGAGCCAGTTCTGAGTCCAAACTACCATGTCACCGTGGATTCCATACACTGTGATCTTTTGTTTCAGCCAAGGATGAGAGACCATGTCAAGTCCTTTATTAAAGTCCATGTAGACTTCATCCACTGCCCTACTCTCATTAATCACCTCAAACAACTGAATCAAGTTTGGAAGACTTGACCTGCCATATACAAAGGCATGCTGACAGTTCCTAACTAGCCTATTCTCTTCCAAATGTGAGTAAATACTATACATAATAATTCTCTCCACAGAGTCTCTGCCACTGATGGGAGGCTCGTTGGCCTAGAACTTCCTGGATTATCCCTATTTTCTTCTTAAATAAAGGAAAAACATTGGCTGCTCTTCAGCCCTTTGTCAAGGCTCCAGCTATCTCCCCTATTGTTTCTTTCAATAACTTGGGATAGATCCCACAAGGGCTTGGAGATTTATCATTCTTAATGTTCTGCAAGGGACCCAACGCAACCTCCTTGATATAAAAAATGCCCTAGTACATACCCACTAAATTCACTGTACTCCAAGTCACAGGGGTCACCGTTTTTAAGAATAAGGGGTCGGCCATTTAAGACTGAGAAGAGGAAAAACTTATTTCACCCAGAGTGTTGTGAATCTATGGAATTCCCTGCCACAGAACGCAGTGGAGGGGAATTCACTGGATCTTTTCAAGAGAGAGTTAGATTTAGCTCTTCGAACTAAAGAAATCAAGGGATCTGGGGAAAGAGCAGGAACGGGCTACTGATTTTAGAAGATCAGCCATGATCATATTGAATGGCAGTGCTGACTCGAAGGGCCGAATGATCTACTCCTGCACCTATTTTTCTATGTTTCTAAGTCCTTCTCCTTGGTGTGTACCGATGGATAGTATTTGTTCAGTAACTTGACTACATCTTGTGACTCCAAGCATAAATCCCCCCCTTTGTCGTGACTAGAACAAGCCGGTCCTGAACTCTGGTCAGCTGTTCTGTAAACAAGTCAAGAGTGTTTAATGATCATTTGCACCATATGAACTCAATCAATGAAATTCTTACTTAGCTGCCGAACATCGAATATCGTACATAGAATAGTAACAGCACAGGAACAAGCCCTTTGGCTCATCATCTCAGTGCTGAACACAATGACCTCATATCCTTCCATTGCCTGCATACCCATGTACCCATCTAAAAGCCTGTTACATGCCATTATCATATCTGCCACCATTACCAATCCTGTCAGTGAGGTCCAGGCACCCACCACCCTCAGATGTGAAAGACGTCCCCTTCACATCACCTTTAATCTTTGCTCCTCTTACTTTAAAGCCAACCCCTCGAGACTTTCACAATTCCACCCTGGGAAAAAAAGATTATATATTTCTATCCTCAACCTCTGGTGTTTTCCAGAAAAAAACAATTTAAGTTTGGCCAACCTCTTCTTGTAGCCAATACCCCCGAATCCAAGCAGCTTCCTGGTAAACCACCTGCACCCTCGCCAAAGCCTTCACATCCTTCCTGTAATGGCGTGACCAGAACTGCATACAATACTCCAAATACGGCCTAACCAAAATATTATAGAGAACACGAGGTACTGGAGTTAAGGGCCTGTCCCAGGAGCATGCGACTCCATGCGGCAAGCGCGACCTAACTGGAAGCGGGGGCCGCGCGGAGGTCGAGTGATCCCCGTACAGGGCCGGTCCCACCAGCATGCGGCTGCATGCAGCAAGCGCTACCAAACCGGAAGCGGGGCCGCGCGGAGGTCGAGTGACGTCAAGATGGTGCGTACGGCGGCGATGCGGTGTGCACGGCCTCAATGCGGCTGCGTAAGGCCTCGATGCGGCTGCGGGGCGGCAGGCCGTTGCCGCACGGAATTTTTGAACAGTGTCAGTTTTTCGGAGCCCCGCGCGATGTCGGGACCAGCTCCGCACAACTCCATACGGCTCCGGCGATCGAAGTGGGACCGGCCCCACGACCTCCGCGCGGCCCCCGCACGGCCCCTGCTTGCAGTTAGGGCGCGCTTGCCGCATGTAGTCGCATGCCCGTGGGACAGGCCCTTCACTCAGCCGGTTAAGCAGTATCTCTGTAGGGCATGAATAGATGACATTTCAGGTTGGGACACTTCTTCAGGTCCATATCCTCCAGAGATGTTGCCTGTCCCACTGAGTTACTCCAGCACTTTTTATTCCATGCCTGACTCCGGCATCTGCAGTTCCTTGTGTCTCCAAAGTCTTATAGCACTGCAGCATGACTTCCTGACCCTTATACTCAATGCCCTGACCAAATAAGATAAGCATATCATACACTTTATTTACCACTCTATGTACTTGTGTTGCCACTTTCATGGACCTATGTGCAGTATCTAGACCTCAAGATCCCTCTGCACATTGATGCTGTTGAGGGTCTTGCCATCAATCGTATACCTTCCCCATGATAGACACAAAATGTTGGAGTAACTCAGTGGGTCAGGCAGCACCTCTGGCGTAAATAAATAGGTGATGTTTCGGGTCAGAACCCTTCTTCAGACTCAAGACTGTCTAAAGAAGGGTTCCGACCCGAAACGTCACCTGATTTGAGGAAGGACATTCTTGCTATTGAGGGAGTGCAGCGTAGGTTCACAAGGTTAATTCCCGGGATGGCGGGACTGTCATATGAGAGAATGGAGCGGCTGGGCTTGTACATTCTGGAGTTTAGAAGGATGAGAGAGGATCTTATTGAAACCTATAAAGGGCCTGTCCCACGGGCATGCGACTCCATGCGGCAAGCGCGACCTTATCGGAAGCGGGGGCCGCGCGGAGGTCGCGGGGCCAGTCCCACTTCGATCGCCGGAGCCGCATGGAGTTGTGCGGAGCTGGTCCCGACGTCACTCGACCTCCGCACGGCCCCCGTTTCCAGTTTGGTAGCGTTTGCCGCATGCAGCCGCAGGCTGGTGGGACCGGCCCTGTACGGGGATCACTCGACCTCCGCACGGCACCCGCGCGGCCCCCGCTTCCGGTTAGGTCACGCTTGCCGCATGGAGTCGCATGCCCGTGGTACAGGCCCTTTAGATTGTTAAGGGCTTGGACACGCTAGAGGCAGGAAACATGTTCCCGATGTTGGGGGAGTCCAGAACCAGGGCCCACAGTTTAAGAATAAGGGGTAAATGAGATAGGGCCCTTAAAGATAGTGGAGTCAGGGTATATGGGGAGAAGGCAGGAACGGGGTACTGATTGGGGATGATCAGACATGATCACATTTAATGGCAGTGCTGGCTCGAAGGGCCGGATGGCCTGCTCCTGCACCTATTGTCTATTGTCTGTGCCTTTTCTTCAGAGATGCTGCCGAATCGGCTGAGTTACTCGAGCAGTTTATGCCGATCTTTGGTGTAAACCAGAATCTGCAATTCCTTCCTACACATTTACCTTCCCCTTGCATTCACTCTCCCAATGTACAACACCTCACAGGTCCAATTCCATCCGCCATTCCTCCACGCATTTCTGTAGATAATCTATATCTTGCTGAATACTTTGCCGGCCTTCCTCACTGTCCGCGACTCCAGCAATCTTGGTGTCATCTGCAAACTTACTAACAACCCATCTACATTTATGTCCTAGTCAATGCTATACAACACAAACAACAGAGTTCTCAGCACAGATTCCTGCCGTGTATTAAACTGCGCTATCTTTTTTTATTTCTGGCCTCAATAGCACATGGCCTGGGTAGTAATCCTAAAATGAAAACTCTGGAGGTCCTGTATTTTAACTCTGACTGCGGCGAGCGATCTTCGATCCGTGGTCAATGGATCCTCCATCATTGGTCAGCGGTGATGGGCCGGGCCTGCTTGCCATGAAGCTTGCCAGCAAGCCGGGCCTGCTTGCTGCTTGCTTGGACCAACGAGGGTCATTGTCGTACATTCAAATACATTAACTGTGCTATCCTGAGCCTAACAAGCCTTTTGGTTTCTCCATTTCAGTTATCCAAGGGCAAGAAGCTGAACTGGATCCTTTGAACACAAACTTTGCCTCTCTGTATCCTTTCTTTTGGATTTACTTAATCCAGATAGTTAACAATTGTGTTCATGTTGCTCTCGTTCTCACCCCTTTCTCCAAAGTCAACTTCCAGGTTAAATTGTCTAAAATTCTGCCTTGGCAAATCTTAAGAAGTTCATCATTGCATTGCTAATTCATTGCCTAAGTCATAAGATCACAAAATGATTAGGAGAACTTGTATTTGGTCCATTCTAGATCCTGTCCATAGAGCCTCTCCGATTCTCCCTCTTTCATATCTTATTGTTTCGTAAAATAATCCAGAATGTTAAACCACCATGTTATCTCCAAATCTATTCTACCCTTGGTCAAGTGTTATATAATGCATGGGGGTTCCAGTATTTAGACCCAGTGAACTGCAATATGTAAATGTGGATTCACACAAAGGGTGGTGGCTGTATGGAACGAGCTGCCGAAGGAGGTAGTTGAGGCAGGGACTACCATGACATTTGAGAAACATTTAGACAAGGCAGATATAGGCCACACGCAGGCAGGTGGGACGAGTGTAGATAGGACGTGTTGGCCGGTGTGGGCAAGTTGAGCTGAAGGGCCCGTTTCCACGCTGTCAGACTCTTATGGAATCAAAATCAGACTCTTAAAGGTGTGTCAGCTTTGTTGTTTAGCTGGAGGGAATTGCAGCTCCTCAAATGGACTGGATAGAGAGCCGGTCAATGCAGAGGTGCTAAAGGGTTCTGGAGAGCTGTCAATTACATTGGTCTGAGGTAGTTGTAATATTAGTTGGCCGGGTATCAAATAATGATGAGACGGAGTACAGGAAGGAGATCGAGAACCTCGTGATCTGGTATCAAGACAACAACCTTTCTCTCAAGACAAAGGAGAAAGTGATTGGCTTCAGGAATGGAAGCGGTACACACAATCCAGTATGTATTGACGGTGCCAAAGTAGAAATTATCAGTAACTTATAAAACTCCTTTTTTTATAACGTTATCTCTGTTATACAGAGCTCTGTTATACTTCAACAGCCCTCAGCTTCACTTCCACATTCAAGTCAAGAGTGTTTTATTGTCATGTGTCCCAGATACAACAATGAAATCCTTACTTGCTGCAGCACAACAAAATATGTAAACATAGTACACTGTAAACAATATGATAAACGAGAGAGAAAATAAAAGTTCTGTGCGTATATATACACATACTCATTATTACTAAAAGTCTGATGTTGACCACTTCCTGTTGTTCTGTATATTGATTTTAGAAATAACGCTGCCACTTACAACTGTGATTTTTGGCCATCTTACTCAGAGTCCCCCTCCACTGCGCAGGACAAGAGGATTTTTCCCATCGATGCAAAATAAAAGTTATTAGTGTTTAAAAACTGTTGAGATTCTCTCTCCTGAAGGCCACGCTCCTTCCGGAGGGACTATAAAACCCGGAAGTGTTGAGTGCCTCAGTCAGTCTCTGCAAGATGGGGGAGCGAGAGGGTCATGTCTCTCAGTCTGAGCTGTGAATAACACTGAACACATGTCTACTAAACTATGAGTGGTTTTACTGACTTGTCAGTGCCCTTAATGTGGTTTGAAAATATAGTTTGGAAATGCTAAATCTGTGTTGCCTTTGGTTTGGAAATGCTAAAGCTGTGTTGCCTTTGGTTTTGAAATGCTAAAGTTATGTTGCCTTTGGTTTCGAAATGCTAAAGCTGTGTTGCCTAATTAAAGTTGCCTTGCCTAATTAAAGTTGCCTTGCCTAATTAAAGTTGCCTTGCCTAATTAAAATTGCCTTGCCTAATTAAAATTGCCTTGCCTAATTAAAGTTGCCTTGCCTAATTAAAATTGCCTTGCCTAATTAAAGTTGCCTTGCCTAATTAAAGTTGCCTTGCCTAATTAAAATTGCCTTGCCTAATTAAAATTGCCTTGCCTTCTATATAATTAAAAGTCTAATCTTGACCACTTCCTGTTTGCTCTTTATATTGATTTTAGAAAAAACGCTACCACGTACGGCTGTGATTTCTGGCCATCTTACTCAGTCCCCCCCGCTCATCAGGATTTTTTCCCATCGATGCAAAATAAAAGATTTATTAGTGTTTAAAAAATGTTGAGATTCTCTCTCCTGCCAATCATGACATGAAGGCCACGCCCCTTCTGGTGGGAGGGGGAGGGACTATAAAACCCAGAAGTGTGGGCGTGGCTCAGTCTCTGCAAGATGGAGGAGGGAGAGGTCACGACTCGCTGTCTTTAGTGGCCTTGCACCCTGCTTGAAATGGTATGAAACTGCATTTGAATTTGGTGGCCTTGCACCCTGCTTGAAGTGGTAAGAAACTGCACTTGAATTTGGTGGCCTTGCACCCTGCTTGAAATGGAATGTAAAGGAATAGCCGTGAGTCAACTGCCAGCCCACCAGCCGTGAGTGAGTGAGCGAGCTGCCAAAACACCAGGCTTGAGTGACTGAGCCGCCAGCCCAAGAATCCATTCGGCCCACAATGTCTATACTAGCCCTCAGGAAAAAACAGTCCCTTCAGCCCACAACATCCATACTAGCGCTCCAGAACCCCCCATACTGGCCACCAATATTGGAATTGGTGGAGAGGTGGAATATTGCGTTGGGGGACCAGCCCTCCCGTGTGATGCGGGGACACAACGGGTCTAGTATATATATATACTAGACTAACAGGGACCTGCTGGGTTCCAGCTTCACACGGGAGGGCTGGTCCCCCAAAAACAATATTCCACCTCTCCACCAATTCCAAGATTGCTGGCCAGTGGGGGGGGGGGTTCTGGAGTGCTAGCATGGGTGTTGTGGGCTGAAGGGACTGGTTTCTTGAGGGCTAGTATGGACATTGTGGGCCGAATGGATTCTTGGGCTGGCAGCTCAGTCACTCAGGCCTGGCAGCTCAGTAACTCAAGTCTGGCAGGCTGGCAGCTCAGAAACTGCCAGAAATTCTGCCGAAAACAGGTGAGAGTGTGAGAGAGGGAGGGGGGGGGGGGGAAGAGGGTGGAAAATCAATTTTAGACATTTTCATCTTTTTTTACAGTTGCAAAAGGCACAGTTTAAAAAACACATAAAGGACACTCACAGGTCAGTATTCTCAGTGTTCTGTAGTTTTCCAGCTCAGACTGAGAGTCGTGACCCCCCCCCTCACCCATCTTGCAGAGACTGAGCCATGCCCGCACTTCCAGGTTTTATAGCTCCACCCCGCTCCCACCGGAAGGGGCGTGGCCTTCATAGCGTGATTGACAGGAGAGAGAATCTCAACATTTTTAAAACATTAATAAGTCTTTTATTTTTCATCGATGGGAAAAGTCCTCTGGCCCTGAGACCTGGAGGGGGACTGAGTAATATGGCCAAAAATCACAGCCGTAAGTGGTCACATACACATATACACATACACACATACTCAAAAAATAACACAATAATAGTGCAATAATAATAATAATAATAATAGTCTATTGTAGTTGAGAGCTTATTTGAGGTTGTAGTGTTTAATAGCCTGATGGCTGTAAGGAAGAAGCTGTTCCTGAACCTAGACGTTACAGTTTTCAGGCTCCTGTACCTGCTTCCCGATGGCAGTGGTGAAATGAGTGTGTGGCCAGGATGGTGTGGGTCTCTGATGATGCTGGCTGCCTTTTTGAGGCAGCGACTTCGATTGATCCATTCGATGGTGGGGAGGTCAGAGCCGGTGATGGACTAGGCAATGGTCACAACTTTTTGCAGTCTTTCCCACTCTTGGATGTTCAAGTTGCTGAACCAGACCACGATGCAACCAGTCAGTATGCTCTCTACTGTGCACCTGTAGTAGTTCAAGAGAATCCTCTCTGACACACCGACTCTCCGTAATCTTCTCAGGAAGCAGAGTCGTTGATGTGCCTTCTTTATAATTGCATCAGTGTGCTGGGTCCAGGAAAGATCTTCGGAAATATACACGCCCAGGAATTTGAAGTTTTTGACTCACTCCAGGATTGTGGGTCCTCATCTTTCCTCTTCCAAAGTCCACAATCAGTTCTTTGGTTTTGCTGATATTGAGAGCCAGGTTGTTGTGCTGGCACCATTTGGTCAATTGGTCGATCTCACTTCTATACTCTGATTCATCGCCATCTGTAATTCGTCCCACAACAGTGGTGTCGTCGGCGAACTTGATGATGGAGTTCGCACTGTGTCCAGCTACACAGTCATGGGTATAGAGTGATTGGAGCAGGGGGCTGAGCACGCAGTTCATTTCTCATTCAAGCTGAATGATAAATGAAAGCTCACACTTTAGTACCATGTCCCTGCTACAACATAGCTTTAAATCACCTGGGAAAATTCTTGGCTCATTTCCCATGGCAGCTGATTGATACTCTTCCGAAATGTGATAGCAGTAACAGGATCGGTCCGAGTCAGCATGGATTTACAAAGGGAAAATCATGCTTAACTAATCTTCTAGAATTTTTTGAGGATGTAACTAGGAAAAAGGACAAGGGAGAGCCAGTGGATGGCGTGTACCTGGACAGAAAGCATTTGATAAGGTCCAACATAGGAGATTAGTGGGCAAAATTAGATGGTATTGGGGGTAGGGTACTGACGGATAGAAAATTGGTTGGCAGACAGGAAACAAAGAGTAGGGATTAACGGGTCCCTTTCAGAATGGCAGGCAGTGACTAGTGGGGTACCGCAAGGCTCGGTGCTGGGACCACAGCTATTTACAATATACATTAATGATTTAAATGACGGGATTAAAAGTAACATTAGCAAATTTGCAGATGTCACAAAGCTGGGTGGCAGTGTGAACTGTGAGGAGGATGCTATGAGGATGCAGGGTGACTTAGACAGATTGGGTGAGTGGGCAGATGCGTGGCAGATGCAGTTTAATGTGGATAAATGTGAGGTTATGCACATTGGTAGCATAAACCGGAAGGCAGATTATTATCTGAATGGCGTCAAGTTGGGAAAAGGGGAAGTACAATGAGATCTGGGGTCCTTGTTCATCGGTCACTGAAAGTAAGCTTGCAGGTACAGCAGACAGTGAAGAAAGCGAATGGCATGTTTGCCTTCATAACAAGAGTATAGAAGCAAAGAGGTCCTTCTGCAGTTGTACAGGGCCCTAGTGAGACCACACCTGGAGTATTGTGTGCAGCTTTGGTCTCCAAATTTGAGGAAGGACATTCTTGCTATTGAGGTAGGTTCACCAGATTAATTCCTGGGATGAGAGGACTGTCATATGTTGATAGAATGGAACGGCTGGGCTTGTATACTCTGGAATTTAAGATGAGAGGGGATCTTATTGAAACATACAAGATTATTAAAGGTTTTGACACGCTAGAGGCAGGAAACATGTTCCCGATGTTGGGGGAGTCCAGAACCAGGGGCCACAGTTTAAGAATAAGGGGTAAGCCATTTAGAACGGAGATGAGGAAAAACCTTTTCACACAGACAGTTGTGAATCTGTGGAATTCTCTGCCTCAGAGGGCGGTGGAGGCCAATTCGCTGGATGTTTTCAAGAGAGAGTTAGATAGAGCTCTTAAATATAGCAGAGTCAGAAGATGAGTGAGTCATGGTGAGAAGGCAGGAACGGGGTACTGATTGTGGATGATCAGCCGGGATCATATTGAATGGTGCTGGCTTGAAGGGCCAAATGGCCTACTCCTGCGCTTATTGTCTATTGTCTATCATGCACTTTGGCATAAAAGCATTTGTTGATTTCTGTCCAGTTTCACAAATTGATCTACTTTTTCCCACCTCTCAACTGATGAACTGTTATTTTAATCTTACAACTCCTTAATAAGTAAATGCAGAATGCATTCAAATACTCAGCAGGTAAGTGTGCAGAATGGGCTTGTGCATTGACATAAAACTGCTCCAAAGTAGATAAGGTAGATGCACGGTTGCGCAGCGGTAGAGTTGCTGCCTTACAGCACCAGAGATTTGGGTTCCACCCTACCTACCCGTGCAGTCTGTAAGGAGTTTGTAAGTTCTCCCAGTGACCTGCGAGGGTTTTCCCCGGGTGCTCCGGTTTCCTCCCACTCACCAAAGACGTACAGGTTTGTAGGCTAATTGGCTTCGGTAAAAATAGTAAATTGTCCCTGGTGTGTGTAGGATAGTGCTAATGTATGGGAATCGCTGGTCGGCACAGACTCAGTGGGCCGAAGGGCCTGTTTCCGCTCTGTATCTCTAAACTAAACTAAACTAAATCTGCAGTGGTCTATAGTTCTTTATTTTTGAGTGATTTTGCTTATTCCTCCTTATTCAGTACATTTACTTGGATGGAAATAGCTTAACGACACAACAACTTGTCCAGCTAGGCAAGGGGACCTACAAAATCAAGGTGAGATATTGACTGTCACTTCAAGTGATACTTAAATGTTCAAGGACATGTGTTACGAATTACACAAAATAGACACAATGTGCTGAGTCGGAACCCTACTTTAGCCTAGTTGGTGGGGGCAGGGGAGCTGGGGGTGGGGGGAGTGGAACTGGAGGCGAGAAAAGGCCAGAACAAATCAGGGCTGGCGACAGATGACCTCAGGAAGGGTAGAGCCCACAATGGCCCATTGTTGGCTGGTGAAGAGGTGATAACAAGAGGGATACATGCGAACAGTGGAACTAGCAGGACGACTAGGGTGGGGGATGGACGGAGAGAGAGTGGATGCAAGGGTTACTTGAAGTTAGAGAAATCAATGTTCATACCGCTGGGTTGTCAGCTGCCCGGGCGGAATAATGCACAGTGGGTTTTTCTTTCAGCTTGCCACTGATGTTGAAAGAAGGGTCAACAAATCACGGGACCTGGTGGAAAGAATCATCAAGGAAGGGCAAGGTCATATCTTATTTGATCTCAAAGTCCGTTTGAAATTAATTTAAATAATATCAAGTAAATTATGTAACTTTAAAATGCATGTGTCTATCCCACAAATAACACCTTGCAATTGCAAAATATTTTTGTTTTCTAGTTGTTTACGGAATAAACACGGGCTTTGGGAGGTTTGCCCGGACAGTTATTGCCCCAGATAAACTCGTGTGAGTATATTCTAATGTGACACTGTACTGTGAGACTATCTCTCACACTCGTGTGTGTGTGTATTCTAACGTGACACTGTGCTGTGTGACTATCTCTCACTCGTGTGTGTGTGTGTGTGTGTGTGTGTGTATATTCTAACGTGACACTGTGCTGTGAGACTATCTGTCACACTTGTGTGTGTGTGTATATTCTAACGTGACACTGTACTGTGTGACTATAGGGCCTGTCCCACTTGGGCGTCATTGGCGCGTCACGCAGATGGCGCGCAAAGATTTTGTACATCCCAAAATCCTGGGGCGCCGCGCGCGACTGCACGTCACTGCCTACGTCACCATGCACCATGCGCACATCCCGTGCGTCGTGACGCGTAAATGATGTCGCGTAAATGACGCCCGAGAGGGACAGGCCCTTATCTGTCACACTTGTGTATGTGTGTGTGTGTATTGTAACGTGACACTGCATTCACTGTGAGACTATCTGTCACACTTGTGTGTGTGTGTATTCTAATGTGACACTGTACTGTGAGACTATCTGTCACACTTGTGTGTGTGTGTGTGTGTGTGTGTGTGTGTATTCTAATGTAACACTGTACTGTGAGACTATCTGTCACACTTGTGTGTGTGTGTATTCTAATGTGACACTGTACTGTGAGACTATCTGTCACACGTGTGTGTGTGAGTGTGTATTCTAATGTAGCACTGTACTGTGAGACTATCTGTCACACTTGTGTGTGTGTGTGTGTGTGTGTGTGTATTCTAATGTAACACTGTACTGTGAGACTATCTGTCACACTTGTGTGTGTGTATTCTAATGTGACACTGTACTGTGAGACTATCTGTCACACTTGTGTGTGTGTGTGTGTATTCTAATGTGACACTGTACTGTGAGACTGTCACACTTTTTTTTACCAAAAATAATTTAAATCAATTATTTACAAAAATGATATGTACAATACGAAACAATACAAACAAACCCACCACCATAATACAAAGTAAAACAGGTATTCTTAAATACTGAATATTAAATAACTATTTCACACTCCTTGTTAAGGATACATTCCACCCCCTGCGGTGCCCAGCGGTCCCGGAAATCCGCTGTGATCACCGCATAGTCCCTCTCTAGTACCACCCGGGCACGGACGTAACCCCAGAAAAGGGGTGCGTTACCGACTCTGGCAGAGCCCTCTTCCGCCTGAATTACCAAAATTAATGAAGCAATCATTAACAATAATATTTAAAGTACAAAGTAAAACAAAAAAAAACCCACCACCGTAATATAGCAATGTTACAAAATTTGGAGATTTTAAAAATCAAGTCTGCAATTTATCCCATCAGATAAAGCATAAAAAGAAGTTTAATTCGACACCTAATTCACTTTCATATCTTCAGTATTAAAAAGGTTATGGCCATTTTCATACTCGGAAATTAGCATCTTGTTCCCTATTGCTTTTCCATTGACTTAACTCAAAAGCTGTGATCAAGGACAGTCAAAAGCCCATAACTTTCTTAAAAATTAAGAGAACTGAATGAAATTTTCAGTTATTATAGATTGAAGCATTCTGAAACAAATATGAAACAATCTTACTTGGATGACGTGAAATTAAAGCATATAATTAGTTAGTTACCCAATTGTAGCTAATTACAAAATTCAATTACTAGATCTAAACATCTATCCATTTCTTAAGAAAAAGTTAACATTTTTTAAATAGCCTAAGTGTTCAAATAACATTCACACAATAATTCACAATATAACATGATTTTAAAATCTCATTGTCATTAATTTATAGGCCAAATGGAAGGAATTTAGTGTTTAATTCCCGTAAATTAATGGCCATTTAAATCATCTTGCGAGTGGGTTTTTGTGGAACGCGCTGGTTTGGAACATTGCATTTGCGGTGAATTTAAACCTCATATCGGCAGGAAAAATGCTGCCGGTTCGTATATTTACATAATGACATTTTCGCAACGTTAAATTTTGATTAAAGGCATCCTTAGAAGCAAGTTTATATATAAAATAAACGGCTTTCCTTTACCTGTCCCGTGCGTGAAATCCGTCCCCGTTGTCGGCGTTGACGGCTTTAGAAGATTATTTTTTATTTACTCCTGTTCGTAAAATATCCAGTGCAGTTTAAAAGAAACTTAATAAAACGGCAGTCGAAGCGATTATTCTTTAGCAGCTAAACAGCCTGACAGACATCGATTTGAATAGGCTGGAGAAACAAGACATTTTAAACCCGCCCCCCTCTCAAAGGCGCCAAAGTCGCGCACACGGGCAGTGACAGAACTGCAGTGCCGTTGAAGGTAAGTTTTGTAACATACCTACATAATACAAGTCAAACAATTATACTAAATAAACTCCTATACAATGATATCACCATCCTTATTGAGGATGACTTCCACCCCACACGGTGCCCAGCGGTTCCGGAAATCCCCAAAGGTGCCCGTGGACAGCGTCTATTCCCTCTCTAACACCACCTGGGCGCGGACGTAACCCAGGAAAAGGGGCGGACAGCCGGCTTGGGCCTGGTGCCGTGACTCGCAAATGGCCAGCTTGGCCAGGCCCAGGAGCAACCCAACCAGCACATCTTCAGCCCTACCCTCTCCCCTACGCACAGGGTGTCCAAAGATGAGGATGGTGGGTGAAAAGTGCAGCCAGAAGGCAAGGAGCAGCCCCTTTAGGTATTGGAACAGGGGCAAACTATGTCACACTTGTGTGAGTATATTGTACTGTGACACTGCACTGTGACTATCTGTCACACTCTTCCTGATTTGCTGGTTTCTTTTTTACAGGGAGCTCCAGGAGAACATTATACACTCCACTGCTGTTGGTATGTGAAAGAATGCCTTTTGCTATTTTATGTTCACAGATCAGAGGAGCAGAATTAGGCCATTTCTCCCTTTTTCCCCCGTTCCCCATTTCCCCCTTTCTCTCCGAATCTCCGCCCTTCTCCCCTCCGAATTGCAAACTTGCTTCCAAGATGGCGCCCGACCCGTGTGATTACTTGCGCGCTAGCCACAGTAGCAGGTCTACAATCATGTATTACAATCGCTCCACACTCTTAAATCACTACTCCTATAGACACTGTAAATGGATCGATAGTAATCATCAAATCTACTCCGCTATTCAATCATGGCTGATCTATCTTTCCCTCTCAACCCCACTCCTGCCTTTTCCCCATAAACCCTGACACCGATAGATGGGACATGTTGGTCGATGTGGGCAAGTTGGGCTGAAGGGCCTGTTTCCACGTTGAATGACTCGATGACTCTGTTAAGGGCCTGTCCCACTGTATGAGCTAATTCTCCCGAGTTAAAAATAAAAATCAAACTCGTGGTAAGCACGTAGAATGTACGTAGCAGGTACGTCGGAGCTCGGGACGTCTCTTGGCGGCTCGTAACGCTAACGGCAGGTACTCAGGAAACGCGGTAAGCTCGTGAAGACTCGAGAAGATTTTTCAACATGTTGAAAATGTCCACGAGAGCCCCGAGTACCTACGAGCAGCTATTACCATAATTTTCTGAGTTCGAATCAGGGGAAACCCGGGAGAACTCTTGAATTAGCTCGTACAGTGGGATAGCCCCTTAACCGAAAGAACGCATTCTATCTCTGTACACCTCCCTGAACACAGCAAGTCTGACATGAGGAATATCTCTGCTGGAATGCCCGATCATACATCCTGCCTCAAATTGCTGTCTACTGTATCCCAAAGTACACTTTGAAAATGAAGCAACTCCTCCCATCCCCCTGGGCCACCTCCTTTCAGATTAACTCGCTGATTATATATCATTTCTAAGGATTAGCTTTCAATTTACCCCCTCCGCAAAAGCCAACCTCAACCCTCTAAATCCCAGGCCCTCTTCTCCAAAACTACCTGTCCCACCACTCTGTATCCACAGGCTTTCTTGTCCAATGCTACACGGCCCACCGCTACATAACCATTGAGTGGTTATCATATTTGGATAGAGTGGATGTGGAGAGGATGTTTCCACTAGTGAGAAAGTCTAGTACTAGAGGTCAAAGCCTCAGAATTTAAGGAAGGAGATGAGGAGGAATGTCTTTAGTCAGAGGGAGTTGAATCTGGAATTCTTTCCCACAGAAGGCAGTGGAGGCCAAGTCAATGGATATTTTTAGGGCAGAGATATAGATTCTTGATTAGTGCGGGTGTAAGGGGTTACGGGGAGAATGGGATGAGGAGGGAGAGATAGATCAGCCATGATTGACTGGCGGAGCAGACTTGATGGGCCGAATGGCCTAATTTTTCTCCTATCACTTACGTCCCCTCTGAACTCATATCCTTTCCCCTCTGAAATCTCCGGTGTCTCCCCTCTGAACCCCTCACTCACACACCGAGAAACCTGGCCCTTCGCCTCCAAACCCCTGGCCTCTTCCCTTCAAACGCCCCACCTCCCAGATCCTCCCCTACGAAACCCCCACCTCTCCCATCTGAAGCCGCCAGCCTCTCTCCTCCTGTCCCCACTCTTCCACCCCCAGCCCCTCTCCTCTGAGATCACCCATCTGTGACCACGAACCCTTCCTCTGAAGCCCCGGCTCCAACCCACCAAACACTCCTGGTCCTTCTCCAGAACCCTTGGTCCCCTCCCCAAATGCCCAGATGCACCTCTCTGAACCCCCAGCCTCTCCTTTCCGAGCTCCCCCTCCCCCCTACTCTGAAACCCCGAGCCTATCTCCTGCTCCCCCCCACCCCTCTGAACCATCGGCCCCCGCCCTTTGAACCTCGACCTCTCCCCTCTGAACTCTCTCTCCCTACCTTGCATAACCTTGCCCTTCACTCCGGACCCCCCTATCCTTGACCTCCACCTCCTTGCGGCCAAAACACCGACCCCCTCTCCGATGAACTCCCCCGCCCCTCCAACTGGGACACCCTTGTCCCTTCTTCCATAACCCTTACCCCTGTCCTCTTTGAATCCTCCGCCCCTCTCCCCTCCGAATCGCAAACATGCTTCCAAGATGGCGCCCAACACAGGCGACTATCTGCGTGAATTCACAGAAGCAGATCTACTATCACGTATTACAATCGCTCCACACTTTCTTAAATCTCTGCTCCTACAGACACTGTAAATGGATCGACTGTAATCTTGTTTTGTCTTTCCGCTGACGGGTTAGCACGCCACAAGAGCTTTTCACCGTGCCTAGGTACATGTGACAACAAACCAAACTAAACTAAACCCCACTCCTCCGCACCTCCGGTTCCTTGCCTCTGTAGCCCCCAACACCCCGTTCCTGTAAACCCCGGCATCTCTGGGAAACAGTAGAAAAGTAGCCGAGTGCTTCTTCTGCAGGTGTGGGCAAACCCCTCTCACCAGAGAGGTGCCGGATGCTGCTGGCTCTCAGGATCAATGTCCTCGCCAAGGGTTACAGTGGAATCTCCTTGGAGACCCTCAACCAAATGATCCAGGCCTTCAATGGTAACGTTGCCTTTTATACTTTGCTTTGAAACTTTATTTTAGACTTTAGAGATACAGCACGGAAACAGGCCCTTCCGCGACCACCCAATACCCCATACACTAGTACTGCCCTACAAACACCAGGGACAAGTTACAGAAGCCAATTAATCTACAAACCTGTATGCCTTTGGAGTATGGGAGGAAACCAGAGAACGTACAAACCCTTTAGACTTGACTTTAGACTTTAGAGATACAGCATGGAGACAGGCCTTTCGGCCCACCAAGGCCATGCCGACCAGGGATCCCCGTACACTAACACAATCCTACACGCTAGGGTATAGTTAGAGAAGCCAAATAACCTACAAACCTGTACGTCTTTGGAGTGTGGAAGGAAACCAGACCATGTGGAGAAAACCCACACATGTCACGGGGAGAACGTACAAACGCCATAGTCAGGATCGAACCCGGGTCTCTGGCGCTGTAAGGCAGCATCTCTATCGCAGTGCCACTATTCCGCCCCATTGTCTTCATATTTTTATAACAGAGTAGATAATGTTTTGATAGGCTGTAATCTTAAGCGCCTGTCCCACTTGGGCGTCATTTACACGACATCATTTACGCGTCACGATGCACGACGCGCGCGTCGTGACACGCATGTGATGCACGCATGGTGCGTGGTGACGTAGGCAGTGACGCGCGGTCGCGAGCGGCGCCCCAGGATTTTGGGATTCACAAAATCTTCGTGCGTCATCTGCATGACGCGCAAATGATGCCCAAGTGGGACAGGCCCTTTACTCTCTTTTATTGTGCTTTCTGCAGCTTCCTGCCTGTCCTTCGTGCCAGAGAAGGGAACTGTTGGGGCCAGTGGAGATCTCGCTCCTCTGGCTCACCTTGCCCTTGGACTGATGGGTGAAGGGAAAATGTGGTCGCCAAAAAGCGGCTGGGCTGATGCTAAGGATGTGAGTTCTCTTGGTTTTCTATGACGTCTAGTTACTGCTTTGTGGGTACACTTTGATTAAAAACTGGATTCTAAACCATAAGCCAAATGTACAGTGTTGGACCACATGCAGTGTTCTATAACTCCAAGTATCTGCGCAATGGTTCAACTATACAACCGTGATATGTGGACAGCATGGTGGCGCAGCGGTAGAGTTGCTGCCTTACAGCGCCAGAGACCCAACTTCAATCCTGACTATGTACGGAGTTTGTACGTTCTCCCCGTGACCCGAGTGGGATTTCCCTGGGATCTCCGGTTTCCTACCACGTTCCAAAGACAGGTTTGTAGGTTAATTGGCATGGTAAAATTGTAACTTGGCCCTAGTGTGTGCAGTGTTAATGTGCAGGGTTTGCAGGTCGACGCGGACAGTTTCCACACTGTATCCCTAAACTAAACTAAAAATACACTGCGCCATGTTGCCAACTGGCCCGCTCCCGACTGCAGGGGTACGTGATGACGGACGCAATGATGCTCAGTGCAGCCAACACCAAGGCTCAGTGGGGGAGGGCCACAGTCTGCTGGGCATTGAGGGGCAGAGTCTGTGGGACACCCCTCAAATGACGGAAGGGATATCACCGCAGGAGACCACATGAGTGGCAATTGTGTTTTCTTTAAACTTTCTTTAAACATTGCACGGTAGAGATGCTGCCTCACAGCGCTGGAGACCCGGGTACGATCCTGACTACGACTGTTGTCTGTACAGAGTTTTTACTTTCTCCCCGTGACCTGCCTGGGTTTTTACCGGGTGCTCCGTTTTCCTCCCGCACTCCAAAGACGTACAGGTTTGTAGGCTAATTGGCTTCAGTAAAATTGTACTTTGTCCCTTGTGTGTACAATAGTGCTTGTGTACGGGGTGACTCGGTGGGCCGAAGGGCCTGATTCTGCACTGTATCTCAAAATAGATGCTAATACGATAGTCTTGAATATATCGACACTGTGAATGTATGAAGAATTTTTTTGCAGTTATTGTTTTGTATATACTTTTAAAAATCCTGAATATCTTTTTGAAAAGAAAATGGTGATCAGAGAATCCTATGAGATTTGGTGATACATTGTTGTTTTGTGATCCTGTGATATTAGGTTCAGTGATACCCGAGGTTTGATTATATTTGATGCTATTTGATGGGTCTATAACATTTAGTTTACCCTCCAAGACTGTGATTCAGTACATGTGGATGATGGAACAGACTGCTGTTAATATGATTCTATCTTGTACCATCAGGTTTTACAAGCTCATGGGCTCCATCCGATTTCACTGAAAGCTAAAGAGGTAATAAAGCAGGCTTCTACCAATAATTTGTATATTAACCGTCACAGAAGGTTGTGGGGGCTGTCAATAGATATTTTTAAGGTGGAGATTAATAGATTCTTGATTAAGTACGGGTGTCAGGGGTTATGGGGAGAAGGCAGGAGACTGGGGTTGAAGGGAAAGATAGATCAGCCATGATTCAATGGCGGAGTAGACTTGATGGGCTGAATGTCCTAATTCTGCTCCTATAGCATATGAACCTTTGATTTTATGAACTAATCAACACACACCTTTTATATAAACGTTGCCAGTACATAGTATTACAGTTGGTTACCATATCTATAAAAATTCTATATTTTTAAGTGTCTTTTCTTTGAAATGCTGTTTACTCACTGATATAACTTGAGAGATATTCATGTAAAGGGCGGCACGGTGGCTCAGCTGGGTAGAGCTGTTGCCTCACAGCTCCAGGGACCTCAGTGGAGGTCAGCGTGGAATTTGCACGTTATCCCTGTGACTGCGTGGGTTTCCTCCAGGTGCTCTGGGTTCCTGCAACATCCCAAAGGTGTGCAGGTTTGTAGCTTAATTGGACTCTGTAAATTGTCCCTCGAGTCTAGGTAGTGGATGAGAAAGTGGGATAGCAACAAAACAGTGTGAACGGGTGATCAATGGTCAGCATGGGCTCTGTGGGACAAAGATGCAGGAAAGAACTACAGATGCTGGTTTAAATCGAAGATAGACACAAAATGCTGGAGTAATCTCTGGAGAGAAGGAATGGGTGATGTTTCGGGTCGAGACCCTTCTTCAGTCTCGACCGGAAATGTCACCCATTCCTTCCCTCCATAAATGCTGCCTGTCCCGCTGAGTTACTCCTGCATTTTGTGTCTACCTGCAGGACGAACAGCCTGTTCTCAAGCTGTATCCCTGAACTAAAAGAAAGTTGGATTACTTACAACTAATGTGAATGGGCGATCGATGGTTAATGTGGACTCTGCAGTCGAAGGGCCTGTTTCCAAGCTGTATCTCGCATCTAAAAGAAACTAAACTCAACTAAACCATTATTTACATCTTGTATTTTGCAACTTTGTTTAATGATTGTAGCAAATTGAAAGAATAAAGATCTACAAAATATAGTTTTCTGTGATACTATCAGATTGCAGTAACATCATTCACTTTTATATATTGGTTGGATAGTGGGTTTTGATATGGAAACTGGTCTTTAAGCGCTGCTCTCTGCGTGGATAATACACAGGGAGTGTTTACAAATATCTCATTCAATCTTAAATGGACCCTCTAAGCTTACGACTTTATTGAATGAAGGAATAAATACTTTTTACTTTATTGTTCAAGAAGGAACTGCAGATGCTGGAAAATCAAAGGTAGACAAAAGTGCTGGAGAAACTCAGCGGGTGCAGCAGCATCTATGGATTGATGGAAATAGGCAATGTTTCGGGACGAAACGTTGCCTATTTCCTTCGCTCCATAGATGCTGCTGCACCTGCTGAGTTTCTCCAGCACTTTTGTCTACCTTTTACTTTATTGTCATATGTGACAAGTCACTGTGTAATTCTTTGCTTGAGTTCCCAAGATATGCAAATAGTCGCTACATAAAGGGCGCGGACAAAGTTACAATATGCCCACGCCATGCCCTCCTTTGTTCTCCCCCCCTCCCCCTCCCCCCTGCATGTCCAATGCATATTGTTATGATTTTGCATCAAACTCTTCGGTGCCCAGGGGCTGTCGCTGATCAACGGGACACAGATGATCACATCTCTGGGCGCTGAGGCAGTGGAGCGAGCCATGGCCATCGCCCGCCAGGCTGACATCATCGCCGCACTCACGCTGGAGGTTCTCAAAGGCACCACCAGAGCCTTCGACAGCGGTGAGTGACCAGCACGGAGCCCACACAGACTGTCCTGCAGAACCCGAAGCGCCTTCTCCCACCGACCGCCCACCCTCTGTAACGCCTTCTTTACACGTAGACCCAATTGCATAGGCCCCAACCCTAATGAGGGGAGTTAACGGCTCTAAATACCGAAAGGGCATGAAATATGAAATGGCCCTGAATGCACTGACAGGCATTAAATACTGTGTGATCTTGAAACATTGTGAATGTAAGGGAGGCACAGTGGTGCGGCAGTAGAGTTGCTGCCATACAACGCCAGAGTCTCGGGTTCAATCCTGACTACAGGTGCTGTCTGTACGGTGTTTGATCATTCTCCCCGTGACCTACATGGGTTTTTTGTTTCACCTTTTACTTTTACTTTTACTTTTGATGGGGCAACAGGGAGCAAAACGATCAACATTAAACATGCAAAGAACATAGAACTGTACAGAACAGGAACATGCCCTACTGCCCAACATGTCTGTGCAGTACATGATGCCAAGACCAACTCCTATCTGCCTGCACAAATCCATAAGCCTCCATTCCCTGCACATCCATCCATGTGCCTATCCAGGTCTCTTCTGTCACAGAAGAATGCGGAGGCCAAGTTAATGGATATTTTTTAAGGCAGCGATAGATAGTTTCTTGATTAGTACTGGTGTCAGCGGTTATGGGGAGAAGGCAGGAGAATGGGGAAAGATAGATCAGCCATGATTGAATGGCAGAGTAGACTTGAAGGGCCAAAATGCCTCATTCCGACCCTATCACTTATGAACTTATGAACTCTTAAATGGCATGATTGTATCTGCCTCCACCACAACTTCCAGCAGTGCATTCCAGGCACCCACCACACTGTGTGTAAAAATCTTGCCCTGACAATCCTATAGGACATAGAACAGTACAGCTCAGGAACGGGCCCTTCGGCCCACAATGTTGGTGCTGAACAGGATGCCAAGTTAAACTGATCGCATCTGCCTGTAAAGGATCCATATCCCTCTATTCCCTGCACTTCCATATGCCTATCTAAAAGTCTCTTACACACCACTGTGGTACCAACTTCACCACCAGCCTTGGCAACACATTCCATGTCCGCACCGCTCTCTGTATAAGATACTTGCCCCACACATCTCCATTAAATATTCCCTTATAGCTACGCCCTCTAGTGTTAGACATTTCCACCCTGGGGGAAAGGTCCTGACTGTCTACCCTATCTATGCCTCTCATAATTTTATATTTTAATCAAGTTGTTCCATGATGTCCCAGAGAAAGCAATTCACGTCTATCCAACCTCTCCCTCTAATTTGGGCAACTTTCTGGTGAACCTCCTCTGCACCCTCTCCAAAGCCGCCACATCTTTCCTGTAATGGGGTGACCAGAACTGCAAGCAATACTCCAAATCATCTTCATCTCCTTTAAACTTTGCCCATCTATCTTAAAGCTATGCTCTCTCTGAGAAAATGGTTGCGACTGTCTACCTTCTCAATGCCTCTCATAATTCTGTACACTTCTATCAGGTCTTCCCTCGACCTCCAGTATTCCAGAGAAAACAATCCAAGTCTGTCCAACCTCACCCTCGAGCAGAAACAGTGTAATCCAGGCATCATTCTGGTAAACCTCCTCTGTACCCTCTCCAAAGTTTTCACATTCTTCCTGTATTGGGGCGACCAAGAACTGCACGCAATGCTCCAAATGCATCCAAAGCAATGTCTTATAAAGCTGCAATATGACGTGTGTGTATATATATATGTATATGCACACATAAAGACAAATAACCAAAATCAGTGCAAAGAGATAAAACCAATACTTCCAAGTCTATGGTAGACAAAAATGCTGGAGAAACTCAGCGGGTGCAGCAGCATCTATGGAGCGAAGGAAATTGGCAACGTTTCGGGCCGTTTCTCCAGCATTGTCTACCTTCGATTTTCCGGCATCTGCAGTTCCTTCTTAAACAACTCCCAAGTCTATGTAGTTGAGAGCTTATTGGAGGTTGTAGCGTTTAATAGTCTGATGGCTGTAGGGAAGAAGCTGGACATTACAGTTTTCAGGCTCTTATATCTTCTTCCTGACGGCAGGAGTGAAATGAGAGTGTGGCCAGGGTGGTGTGGGTCTCTGATGATGCTGCCTGCCTTTTTGGGGCAGCGACTCCTGTAAATCCATTCGATGATGGGGAGGTCAGATCCCATGATGGACTGGGTAGTGTTCACCACAAGGAATCTATACTGAATATGTTAAACATAATTATAAGCCTCAGCAAATTACAATAGGTTATTTATTAATTAAAGAGTATTATAATTCTAGGGTATATCTGGGTATACCCTAATTATAGGGTGGAGGGTCAGAACCTTTCTCCCAGGATGGAAAAGGTTCTAGGGTGTATCATTAAGCCCAAAGGGGCAGGAAGGAGGGGTGGGGGGGGGGTTTAAAGGAGATTTGTTTTTAAAGGGGCAATTAGTTTTTACACAGGGTGGTGCGTACGTGGGACGTGCTGCTGGGATGGTGGTGGAGGTCGATATGCTTGTGGCGTTTAAGAGGCTTTTAGATTAGGCACATGGATATGCAGGGAATAGAGGGATATGGATCACTAGAGAGGAGATTTAGACTTTAGAGAAACAGGCCCTTCGGTCCACCGAGTCCGCGCTGACCAGCGATCACCCCGCACACTAGCGCTACTCTACACACTTGGGGGACAATTCACATTTGCCAATTAACCTACAAACTTGCACATTATTGGAGTGTGGGAGGAAACCGGAGAACCCAGAGAAAACCCACACAGTCAGAAGCGAGAACATACAAACTCCAGACAAACAAGCACCTGTAGCCAGGATCAAACCCGGGTCTCTGGTGCTCTAAGGCGGCAGCTCGACTGCTGCGCCACCGTGCCGCAACTCCGGTTGGCCAGATATGCCAGCATCCGACTCCAGTTTTCCCCAGGCTGCTGAATTTCACAGAGCACTTGTGGAATCGGACACGGACTGTTCTTCGTCACTGTTCCCTAGGCTGCTGGTCTACTTGACTCAACACGGTACATTAGGCCTATGGAGTTATAGAGTCAAACAGCGTAGAAACAGGTCCTTCAGCCCAACTTTCCCATACTGGCCAACATTCCCATCTACATTAGTCCCACCTGCCTGAGTTTGACCCATTTACCTCTAAACCTGTTCTATCCATGTACCTGTCTAATTGCTTCTTAAGTGTTGTGATAGTCAATGCCTCAACTACCTCCTCCGGCACTCGTTCCATACACCCACCATAATTTGTGTAAAAAAAGTTACCCCTCACGTTCTTATCCCCTTCACCTTAAACCTATGTCCTCTGGTCCTCGATTCCCCTACTCTGGGCAAGAGACCATCGTGTGTCTACACGATCTATTCATCCCATGATTTTATACACCTTTATAAGATCACCCATCTGCACTCCAGGGAATAGAGACCCAGCCTACTCAAACTCTCCCTATAGCTCGGACCCTCGAGTCCTGGCAACATCTTTATAAATCTTCTCTGCACCCTTTCCAGCTTGACAGCATCTTTCCTGTAACATGGTTCCCAGAACTGAACACAATATTCTAAATGATGCCTCACCAATGTCTTATACAACTGCAACATGACCTCCCAAATTGTATACTCAATACTCTGACTGATGATGGCCAATGTGCCAAAAGCCTTTTTGACCACACTATCTACCTGTGACACCACCTTTGAGGAACAATATACAGTGGCTTGCAAAACTTTTCATACCCCTTGAACTTTTCCACATGTTGTCACGTTACAACCACAAACGTAAATGTATTTTATTGGGATTTTATGTGATAGACCAACACAAAGTGGCGCATAATTGTGAAGTGGAAGGAAAATGATACATGGTTTTCAAATTTTTTTACAAATAAAAAACTGAAAAGTGTCGCGTGCAAAAGTATTCAGCCCCCCTGCGTCAATACTTTGTAGAACCACCTTTCGCTGCAATTACAGCTGCAAGTCTTTTGGGGTATGTCTTTACCAGCTTTGCACATCTAGAGACTGAAATTTTTGCCCATTCTTCTTTGCAAAATAGCTCAAGCTCAGTCAGATTGGATGGAGAGCATCTGTGAACAGCAATTTTCAAGTCTTGCCAGAGATTCTCAATTGGATTTAGGTCTGGACTTTGACTGGGCCATTCTAACACATGAATATGCTTTGATCTAAACCATTCCATTGTAGCTCTGGCTGTATGTTTAGGGTCGTTGTCCTGCTGGAAGGTGAACCTCCGCCCCAGTCTCAAGTCTTTTGCAGACTCTAACAGGTTTTCTTCCAAGATTGCCCTGTATTTGGCTCCATCCATCTTCCCATCAACTCTGACCAGCTTCCCTGTCCCTGCTGAAGAAAAGCATCCCCACAGCATGATGCTGCCACCACCATGTTTCACAGTGGGGATGGTGTGTTCAGGGTGATGTGTAGTGTTAGGTTTCCGCCACACATAGCGTTTTGCATTTAGGCCAAAAACTTCAATTTTGGTCTCATCTGACCAGAGCACCTTCCTCCACATGTTTGCTGTGTCCCCCGCATGGCTTGTGGCAAACTGCAAACGGGACTTCTTATGGCTTTTTTTCAACAATGGCTTTCTTCTTGCCACTCTTCCATAAAGGCCCGATTTGTGGAGTGCACGACTAATAGTTGTCCTGTGGACAGATTCTCCCACCTGAGCTGTGGATCTCTGCAGCTCCTCCAGAGTTATCATGGGCCCGGCCTGTCAGTTTAGGTGGACGGCCATGTCTTGGTAGGTTTGCAGTTGTGCCATACTCTTTCCATTTTCGGATGATGGATGGATGATGTTCAAAGCTTGGGATATTTTTTTATAACCTAACCCTGCTTTAAACTTCTCCACAACTTTATCCCTGACCTGTCTGGTGTGTTCCTTGGGCTTCATGATGCTGTTTGTTCACTAATGTTCTCTAACAAACCTCTGATGCCTTCACAGAACTGCTGTATTTATACTGAGATTAGATTACACACGTGGACTCTATTTACTAATTAGGTGACTTCTGAAGGCAATTGATTGCACTGGATTTTATTTAGGGGTATCAGAGTAAAGGGGGCTGAATACGTTTGCACGCGACACTTTCAGTTTTTTATTTGTAAAAAAATTTGAAAACCATGTATCATTTTCCTTCCACTTCACAATTATGCGCCACTTTGTGTTGGTCTATCACATAAAATCCCAATAAAATACATTTACGTTTGTGGTTGTAACGTGACAAAATGTGGAAAAGTTCAAGGGGTATGAATACTTTTGCAAGCCACTGTACCTGCACTCCTAGATCCCGCTGCTCTACAACACTCCCCACAGCCCTACCATTCACTTCGGAAAGAAAGGTTGGTCTAGTTTAAGACTTGTCTGTGGCCCTATATGTTAAACAGATGTCCACAAGCTGAGACCACACCAAGGACAGGTGGACGTAGCTGCTCGATTGAGGTCGCTCTTGGACTCCGACGTTCATGCATCTGAGATAGCAGGTGAGTCACCTTCTGTGTGACAGTAATTAGTTTAGCTTATTGTCACATGTACTGAAGTACAGTGAAAAGCTTTTGTTGTGTGCTATCCAGTCAGTTCAAAGACGATACATGATTACAATGGAGCCATTTACAGTGTATAGATACATGATAAGGGAATAACGTTTAGTGCAAGGTAAAGCCAGCAAAGTCCGATCAAGGATAGTCCGAGGGTCACCAATAAGGTCGATAGAAGTTCAGGACTGCTCTCTAGTGGTAGGATGGTTCTGTTGCCTCTTAACAGCTGGGAAGAAACTGCCACTGATTCTGGAGGTGTGCGTTTTCACATTTCTATAGCTGTATCAATTACTCTGCACCCTGGACCCATTCCAATGACAAGAAAATATTTATGTTAAAAAAAAAGGTACAGGTAACAGATTCCCTTTGATTTGTAACTGTGGACCTTTCACAGGGAGCCACAGGTTGTGTGATCGCGTTCAGGATGCCTACACCCTCCGGTGCTGTCCGCAGGTGAGTGTCACCGAGCGCCATGTACCACAGGTCCATTTATATGTCCATTGACTCATAAGTTCATAAGTTTATTAGTTTTGTTTTTAATTTAGTTTAGAGATACAGCGTGGAAAAAAGGCCCTTCGGCCCACCGAGTCCTCACCGACCAGCGATCCTAGTATATTCACACCATCCGACACACGCACACTAGGGACAATTTACATTTATACCAAGCCAATTAACCTTTGGAGTGTGGGAGGAAACCGGAGATCCCGGAGAAAACCCAGGCGGTCACGGGGAAAACGTACAAACTCCGTACAGACAGCTCCCATAGTTAGGATCAAACCTGGGTCTCTGTCGCTGTAAGGCAGCAACTCTACCGCTATGTCGCTGTTATTGGAGAACTATTAAGCCATTCGGCCCATCAACGTGCAAAGTGTGTACATTCTCTCTTTGGCCACGCGGGTTTTCTCTGGGTGCTCCGGTTTCCTCCCACACTTCAAAGGTATACAGGATTGTAGGTTATTTGGCTTCGGTAAGTTGAAAAATTGTCCAAGTGTGTGTAGGATAGTGTTAGTGTACGGGGTGATAGCTGGTCGGCATTGGCTCGATGGGGCGGAAGTGCATGTTTCCACGCTGTGTCTCTAAAGTCTAAAGTAAGGTCTAAAGTCTACTCCGCCATTCAATCAAGGCTGATCTATCTTTCCCTCTCAACCCCATTCTCCTGCCTTCTTCCCATAACCTCTGAAACCCCGTACTAATCAAAAATCTGTCAATCCGCGCCTAAAAATGATCCATTGACTTGGCCTCCACAGCCATCTGTGGACTATTACTACAGTGATCTTGTCACCACGACTATTCCTGTTTCAAACTATTCTCACAGATTTGTTGCTGGGACTGGCAGGCTCGAAGTGTGAGGAGAAACTGGATATGTTGGCCTTGTTTCCCTGCAGGGAATGGAGGGATATGGATCATGTGCAGGCAGGGGAGATTAGTTTAGTTTGGCATCATGTTCGGCATGGACATGAAGGGCCGAAGGGCCTGTTCCTGCGCTGCACTTCTTATGTTCTATGTTCTTTGCTGTGAAAGAGGGTGAGGGATGTTTATATGACCATGAGAGGCAAAGGTAAGATGGATGGTCACAGTATTTTTGTCAGGGTAGAGCTGTCTAAAAATGGGGGGAACAGGGAACAGGGGCAGCACGGTGGCGCAGCGGTAGAGTTGCTGCCTTACAGCGCCAGAGACCTGGGTTCAATCCTGACTAAGGGTGCTGTCTGTACGTTCTCCCCATGACCATGTGGGTTTTCCCTGGGTGCTCGGTTTCCTCCCGCACTCCAGAGATGTACAGGTTTTTAGGTTAATTGTTTACTTAATTGCCTTTGATAAGATTCAAAATGATCCCAAGTGAAAAGCATAGTGCTAGTGTATGAGGTGATCACTGGTCAGCAAGGACTCGGTGGGCAAAGGGCCTGTTTCCGCCCTGTATCTCCAAAGAGAAAAGTTTGAGGTGAGGTGGGAAAGATTGAAAGGGGTTCTGAGGGTCAGGTTTTTCACACAGAGGGTGGTGGATACATGGAACGAGCTGCCAGAGGAAGTGGCAGCAGGGGGTACATTTACAACATTTGGCAATGTGGTCAGCATGGAAGAGTTGGGCCGAAGGGCCTGTTTCTACAGTGTGTTACACTATGACTCCGTGTTACACATCTCCTAACCTGCCAATGCTCTCTTGCAGGTGCATGGGGTGGTAAACGACACGATTGCTTTTGTGAAGAATATTCTGGTGACTGAAATGAACAGTGTTACCGATAACCCTGTATCCTTCTATGAACCAGCAGTACAGAAGATAGACACATAATGCTGGAGTAACTCAGTGGGACAGGCAGCATCTCTGGAGAGAAGGAATGGGTGAAGTTTCGGGTCGAGACCCTTCTTCAGACTGTTGTCAGGGGAGAGGGAGATTCGGGTCGAGACCCGCTCCATTGCCAACTCATTCACCGTTCTCTTGTGCTGCGAGTGCACCAAGTTTTGTTCCGATCGGTGGTCTATTGTAAAACTTAGAGAGGTTTAAAAATCTTAAAAACAGCGCGTGCACAAATCGATCTCCTCTCCTGCCAGTCAGCGCCACGCGGATTAGTCTCTTCTGTCACTCCGCGGGACGGTCCGCCCCTTCCTGCGCCATCGCGTCTTTACTGGAGCTGAGGGACGCTCTGGACGGCCGGCGGAGGTCTCCAACCGGACACAATTTCGGAGGGACCGGAAGTGGCCCGGCCCAGCCCGGTGCGGAGTCGGTGATGGGAATGGAAAGCGGAGACTCTGATCCCGGCAGAGGAGAATGACCAGTGACCAGCGCCCGCTGTGAGTCCCCATCGAACACACAGCTCCAGCCCCCTTCCCCTCTGATCCCCCTCACTGGCTCCTGCCCCCCTCCCCCGTGATACCAGCTCTCTCCCCACCCTGCCCACACACACCCCTCCCCCCCACAACCCCACCCCCCCCCTGCCCACACACACCCCTCCCCCCACACACCCCCCCCACCCACACACCCATCTCTCCACAACCCCCCCACCCACACACCCCCACACATACCCCCCGCCCACACACACACACACCCCCTTCCCGCCTACATACCGCACACATCCCTCCCCCCCTCCTGCACATGAAGAGGAGGGAGAAAATGCTGGGGGATGAGGGGAAATGAGCCGCGCCTGCGCAGTTGGGGGCTATGGGAGAGTGGTGGAATATTGCGTTGGGGAACGGGTTGCGTTGGGGGACTAGGCCTCCCGTGTGACTGGGACCCAAAGGGTCCCACTTAGTATAGTGTCTCTTAAACATTGCAATAGTCCCTGCTTCATCTAATTCCTCCAGTAGTTCATACCATACACTCACCATATTTTGTGTAAAGAAAGTTACCCTCAGGTTCCCTCTTACATCTTTCACCCCTCACCTTAAACCTACCTCTCTCTAGTTCTCGATTTCCCTAATCTGGGCAAGAGACTGTGTGTTTACCCAATCTATTCCCACCAACTAATTTGTAATCTACCAGGTTTGAATAAAAGTCAGTGCTCCAGATTTGTTTGAATGTTGCCGTGTTCTTCCAGCTTTAGTTTCAATGCGAATCTGTTTGCATCCTTTAAAATACGAACAATTTTATTTCTTAATCAGTTTCCAGATTGTATTTGCAGAGAGAGGGGAGATTATTTCTGGTGGAAACTTCCATGGCGAATATCCTGCTAAAGTAAGTGATGAGTTTGCTAATCATTTGTTTCATGATTTGTTTCTAAGAAATTCGAAGTAAAATCGCCAATAGGATGATGCAGGGTATAGATGTGCTGGTGAGATGTCGTTTGAAATATTCTGTACAGGTATGGACTCCCTACTTCATGAGGAAACCTACTTATCATAAGATCATGTGATAGGAGTAGAATTAGGCTATTCAGCCCATCAAGTCTACTCCGCCATTCAGTTCATGGCTGATCTATCTTTCCCTCCTAACCCCATTCTGCCTTCTCCCCATAACCAAGGAATTACGTGAAATAACAGAGATTCCTGGTCTAAGAAGGGTCCTGACCCAAAACGTCACCTATTCCTTTTCTCCAGTGATGTTGCCTGATGTGTCTATCTTCAGTATAAAACAGCATTTGTAGTTCCTTCCTACACAGCAGGTGGGTGGCACGGTGGCGCAGTGGTAGAGTTGCTGCCTTACAGCGCCAGAGACCTGGGTTCAATTCTAACTACGGATGCTGTGTGTTTAGAGTTTGTACGTTCTCCCCGAGACCTGTGTGGGTTTTCACCGGGTGTTCTAGTTTCCTCCCACACTCAAAAGGCGTACCGGTGTCTAGACTAATTGGCTTAGTAAAATTGTAAATTGTCCCTCATGTGTGCAGGATAATGTTAATGTGATCGCCAGTCGGCGTGGACTAAGTGGGCCAAAGGGCAGTCTCCACGCTATATCTCTAATCTAAACTAAACCAAACTAAACAGAGATTCCTAGTTGATTCCTGGGAAAGGGGATTGTCCTGAATAGAGATTAAACAGATGAGGTCTTCACTCTCTAGGGTCCAGATGAATGAGGGTGATTTTATTGAAACATAATAATAATTACTTGACAGGGCATATGCTTGGGTAGTTTCCAGTGGCAGGCATGTCTTGAACTGGGGTTTAGGGCCTCAAATGTGGGGCCTGCCATTTATGGCAGAGGTGAGAAGAAATAACTTCATCAATGTTGAATGAATCTCTGTAATTTGTTACCAGAGACCCATAGAATATAGAACAGTACAGCACAGGAACCACAATGTTTGCGCCGACCATGATGCCAAGCTGAACTGATCTCATCTGCCTGCACATGATCCAAATCTCTCCATTCCCTGCGCTTCCATCTGCCTATTTAAACACCACTATCGTATCTGCCTCCACCACCACCCCTGGCAATACGTTCCAGGCCAAGACCGCCCTCTGTGCCACAATCTAGCCCCGCACATCTCATTAAACTATCCCCCTCTCACCGTATAGCTCTGCCCTTTAGTGTTGGACATTTACACCCTGGGGAAAAAGGTTCTGGCCATCTACCTTATCTTTCTCTCATAATTATATATACTTCTATCCAGTCTCCCCCTGGACCTCTCGTGTTCCAGAGAAAACAATCCAAGTCTATCCAACCTCTCCCTGTAGCTGAAAGCCTCTGATCCGGGCAGCATTCTGGTAAACCTCCTCTGCACCCTCTCCAAAGCCTCCACATCTTCCTGCAATGCCATAATCTTATTGAATGACGTCTGAGGTGGGAGAGGCCAAATGGCCTTCTCCAGCAACTGTTTCTGATAATGTTTAATGTTTTGTGTCATTCCTAACTGTCACTGTACGTCATGTTGCCACTTGCGGGCGGAGCACCAAGGCAAATTCCTTGTATGTGAATACTTGGCCAATAAACCTATTCATTCATTCATTCATAATCTTATCGCCTTAGTAATGAAAAACCACGTCACATGTTACTGAAGCATCCAGCTGGTGTCTTCTCAGTGTAGATACTGACTACAGCAAGAAGAAAGTGGAGCAGGCATCTGACCACAGTGAATGCCAGATGTTTGGTGCAAAGTTGATGGGCCAAAGAGCCTGTGTTAGTGCTGCATCTGTCTATGATTCTATAACATAAAAGAATACCCTGCAAGATTTTAAGATTTGGTAAAGTGGAATATTTGAATTTGTCCATCAAGATGCAATGGCATTTGAAGGATCTTGCAGGCACCAGGCCTGTATAATGTGCGGTACCCAATGTCAAATAATACCTGGTACACAAAAATGCTGGAGAAACTCAGCGGGTGCAGCAGCATCTATGGAGCGAAGGAAATAGGTAACATTTCGGGTCGAACCCCTTCTTCAGATAATACCTGTTGTCAAGCTGGAAAGGGTGCAGAGAAAACTTACGAGGATGTTGCCAGGACTCGAGGGCCTGAGCTATAGGGAGAGGTTCAGCGGGCTAGGACTCCATTCCTTGCAGCGCAGGTGGATGAGGGGTGATCTTATAGAGGTGTACAAAATCATGAGAGGAATAGATTGGGTAGATGCACAGAGACTCTTGCACTAGAGGACACAGATTTAAGGTGAAGGGTGAAAGATTTAATAGGAACTGATAGGCGATAAGATTCTTTACACAAAGTATGGTGGGTGTATGGAACAAGCTGCCAGAAGAGGCAGGTACTATTGAAACGTTTAAGAAACATTTAGACAGGTACATGGATAGGACAAGTTTAGAAGGATATGGGCCAAACGCAGGCAGGTGGGACTAGTGTAGATGGGACATGTTGGTCGGTGTGGGCAAGTTGGGCTAAAGGGCCTGTTTCCATGCTGTATCACTCTATGACTGTATTACCTGTCAGAAAGGCTGCCGAGATCTCGAGAAGGGGAGCTGTAAAGGATTCTGCCTTTCACAGATGTGTGGTATTTGGAGCTGGGTCTTTGCAAAGGGCTTCAGGTGGGTCGGACTTGGATGAAGCATTGTTGTGATATCTGGTGGCATGAGTATCCACTAAAGCACTTCCTTATAAACCTCAGTGTAATTTCTAACCTGCCGTTTTGGGGGGTTTGATCTAATCGTCTGAAGAGGTTGCCTCGGACATTGCTGTAGAATAATTATGTGCAGGTCCACTGTGGGCAGACTGACTCCTGCAGCTTGTCACCTTGAATTACCTGCAGGCTCTCGACTACCTGGCGATCGGCATTCACGAGCTGGCTTCCATCAGCGAGAGGCGCATCGAGAGGCTGTGTAACCCGTCCCTGAGTGAACTGCCTGCCTTCCTGGTCAAAGAGGGTGGCCTGAACTGTGGCTTCATGGTGGCGCACTGCACTGCTGCTGCATTAGGTGCCAACTCTTCTTCAGTGGAGACATGTCAACATTAAACATGTCATACGTTCATGTTCATAAGTGATAGGAGCAGAATTAATTAATTAACTCCGACATTTAATCATGGCTGATCTTTCCCTCTTAACCCCATTCTCCCCATTACCCCTGACACCCGTACTAATCAAGAATCTATCAATCTCTGCCTTAAAAAATATCCATTGATATTTAATATCAACATTAAATGCGGGGGCTCCAGTTTCCTCCCACACTCCAAAGACATACAGGTTTGTGGGTTAATTGCCTTTGGTAAGCTGTATAAAATTGTCCCAAGTGTGTGTAGGTTTGTGTATAATCCCAGTCAATAACCCTGTGAATAACCCCAGTCGATCCATTCTTTCATCATATGACAGTCCCGCCATCCCGGGAATTAACCTGGTGAACCTAGGCTGCACTCCCTCACACAAATACACGTGAAATAAAGTGATGAGAATTCCAGTAACCCAGTGACAACGCATTGTATCTCCAGTGTCTGAGAACAAGGGTCTGTGCCACCCGTCATCAGTGGACTCGCTGTCCACCAGCGCTGCTACGGAGGACCACGTCTCCATGGGCGGATGGGCTGCCAGGAAAGCACTGAGGGTCATCGAGCACGTCGAACAAGGTACGGAGAGATCACCCGCTGCAGGAAAGAGGACGATCCCACTGAGCCAATTAATGCACCGCCTCTTGTCAACTTACACTCGGTTCAAGTTACTTGCTGTAATTCTAATGAGATCCAAATTCTTAAATTAACCCTACCCCACACTATTTGGTGGACGTACGTATGAACGGCAGCAATAAAAACAGAATATGATAGAAAAACGCAACAGGTCAGGCAGCATCGACGGAGAGAGAAACTGTCTCGGATGTGAAATGTGAACTGTTTCTCTTCATACCAATGAGCTTTTCCACCGTTTACTTCATATTTTTTATTTCATATGTCCAGCGTCTGCATTTTTGATTGATTTTTATCGTAATGTCAGGTTTTGTTGATGGTTATCAGATCAGGCGAGACACAAAATGCTAGAGTAACTTAACGGGACGGGCAGCAGCTCTGGGGAGAAGGAATGGGTGACGTTTCGGGTCAAGATCCTTCTTCAGTCTGAAGAGTTACTCTAGCATTTTGTGTCCAGCTTCGGTGTAAACCAGCATCTGCAGTTCAATTCCAACACATCAGATCAGGCTAGTTGGACTGATGGTTGAATGGTTCATGCGGGAAATCTTTTCTTGCAGTGCTTGCTATCGAACTCCTCGCAGCCTGTCAAGGTCTTGAGTTTGTCCGTCCCCTACACTCAACACAACCTTTGGAGAGAGTCTACCAACTCGTCCGCTCACTGGTGAAGTAAGTTAGAACATTAGAACATAGAAAAATCAGGGGTAAGACATTTAGAACGGAGATGAGGAAACACTTTTTCACACAGAGAGTTGTGAGTCTGAGGAATTCTCTGCCTCAGAGGGCGGTGGAGGCCGGTTCACTGGATATTTTCAAGAGAGAGCTAGATAGGGCTCTTAAAGACAGCGGAGTCAGGGGATATGGGGAGAAGGCAGGAATGGGGTACTGATTGGGGATGATCAGCCATGATCACATTGGCTCGAAGGGCCAAATGGCCTACTCCTGCACCTATTGTCTGTTGTCTATTGTCATTCGGCTCAAGTTGTAATGACGAACATCAATGCTTCAGTCGCGTTAATCTTCGTTAAGGAGAGCAGCCCTCCACACTTCCTCCCAAACCACCTCCGAGAAGATTGTACTCTGTCTACCTCCATAGGTGTGAGCCCCATTCCCATCTCTGCTCCATTCGAATCCATCACCTCAAAAGCAACTATTGCTGATATTTTTAATGATATGAAGATGATTGATCCAATCCCTTTTGTACATCTATTCCTTAAATTAAATCAACTGATAGTTCAAGTTATAGGAGTAGCATTAGGCCATTCGGCCCATCAAGCCTACCCCGCCATTCAATCAAGGCTGATCTATCTTTCCTTCTCAACCCCATTCTCCTTCCTTCCCCCAATAATAATAACTATAATAACTTTATTTATAAAGCACTTTATACAACTGCAGTTGCCACAAAGTGCTGTACATGAGAACTCATGGACAAGAAGTTATTACAAACCATTAAAAACCGTAAAACGAAGGACTATAAAACAGTAAAAATTAAAAGACATTAAAAGCCCTAAAAACAGGAGCAATGTCTCAGCCAGAGAATAAAAGTGAGTTTTTAAGGTGGATTTGAAGATGGACAGTGAGGGGGCCTGTCTGATGTGCAACGGCAAGGTGTTCCAGAGTGCCGGAGCAGCAACAGAGAAGGCTCTATCCCCTCTGAGCTTCCGCTTAGACCTCGGTACCTCCAGGAGCAGCTGATCAGCTGACCTGAGGCACCAGGCAGGAGCATATAGGTGGAGCAGCTCAGAGAGGTAAGGCGGGGCGAGCCCATTCAAAGATTTAAAAACAAATAAAAGAATTTTAAAATGAACTCGAAAGTGCACTGGGAGCCAGTGAAGGGAGGCCAAAATTGGCGTAATGTGCTCCCTCTTTTGAGTTCCGGTTAAAAGGCGAGCGGCAGCATTTTGGACCAGCTGGAGACGAGCCAATGAAGCTCGTGCGACTCCAGAGTAGAGTGCGTTACAGTAATCCAGCCTAGATGTAATAAAGGCATGGATTACTGTTTCAAAATGCTGCCGCTCGAGAATGGGCTTCACCTTTGCCAGCTTCCTTAGGTGAAAGAAGCTGGACTTAACCACCGCGCCTATTTGTTTATCTAGTTTAAAATCACCGTCCATCCTAAAACCCAGGTTTAAAACTGTTGGCTTTACGGACAATGCCAGTGGACCCAAGTCAACAAAGGGAGGTTCACGGCAGCCATTGGGGCCAAACAAAATCACCTCTGTCTTTTTTTCATTAAGTCCCAGAAAGTTTAAGGCCATCCAGGACTTAATGTCCTCAAGACAAGACAGAAGTGATTTTAGAGAATAGTCGTCTTCCTTCCTGAGTGGCATATATAACTGGCTATCATCTGCGTAAAAGTGAAAGGAGATGCCATGCCTTCTTAAAATTGAGCCCAGAGGAAGTAGGTATAGAGAGAAGAGCAGGGGCCCTAAAATTGAGCCCTGTGGAACCCCATATGCCAGGGGGGACAATAACCCCATTCACCGGCACTAATCAAGATTCTGTCAACCTGCGCCTTAAAAATATTCTTACACGGCCTCCACAGCCTTCTGTGGCAAAGAATTCCACAGATTCACCACCCTCTGTCTAAAGAGATTCCTCCTCATCTCCTTTCTAAAGGAACATCCTTTAATGCTGAGGATATGACCTCTGGTCCTAGACTCTCCCACTAGTGGAAACATCCTCTTCACATCCACTCTATCCAGGCCTTTCACTATTCTGTAAGTTTCATCACGTCTCCTAAATTGAGGAAGGACATTCTTGCTATTGAGGGAGTGCAGGGTAGGTTCACAGGGTTCATTCCTGGGATGGTTGGACTGACATATAATGAAAGAACAGGTCGACTGGGCTTATATTCACTGGAATTTAGAAGGATGAGAGGAGATCTTATAAAAACCTAGAGGATTGGACAGGGTAGTTGCAGGAAAAACATTCTCGATGTTGTGGGAGTCCAGAACTAGGGGTCACAGTTTAAGAATAAGGGGTAGGCCATTTAGGACTGAGATGAGGAAAAACTTCTTCACCCAGAGAGTTGTGAATCTGTGGAATTCTTAGCACAGAAGACAGTGGAGGCCAATCCACTGGATGTTTTCAAGAGAGTTAGATTTAGCTCCTGGGGCTAAGGGATTCAAGGGATATGGGGGAAAAGCCGGAACGGGGTACTGATTTTGGATGATCAGCAATGATCATATTGAATGGCGGTGCTGGCACGAAGGGCCGAATGGCCTACTCCTGCACCTCTTTTCTAAGAGAGAAAAGAGAGAGAGAGAGAGAGAGAGAGAGAGAGAGAGAGAAAAAAATATTATGGCAGCTCGATGGAATGTACATTTGTCCATGTCAGCTGTTCATATCATTGGGACAGTCTGTAATGAGTGGCTACACTTCCACTGGCGTGTTGCCATCTTTCTTGCTTTGACTCTTTCCCTTTTGCAGGCCCTTGGTTAAAGATCGATTCATGGCTCCAGACATTGCGATCGTCCAGAAGCTGCTGACCGAAGAGCAGGCAAGTTATCACCGCTCCAGGCAGCTCAGGGTTCTGCAGATCTCTCAGCTGCTATGTTTAAATGTAGAGGGACATTTCCAATTGCTGCGCAGATCCAAACTCAATGAAGTGGGTGGTGGGTGTATGGAACGAACTGCCTGAGGAGGTAGTTGAGGCAGGGACTATTGCAACGTTTAAGAAACAATTAGACAGGTACATGGATAGGACAGGTTTTGAGGAATATTGGTCAAATGCAGACAGGTGGGATTAGTGTAGCTGGGACATGTTGGTTGGTGTGGGCAAGTTGAGCTAAAGTGCTTGTGTCCACGTTGTGTGACTCTAAGTGGCAGGTGGTTCATAAGTTCATAAGTTCCAGGGGCAGAATTAGGCCATTTTGCCCAATCAATCCGTCATTCAATCATGGCTGATCTATCTTTCCCGCTCAACCCCATTCTCCTGCCTTCGCCCCATAACCCCTGACACTCTGAGAAGGATGAGTTTTGTTTCCAACTGTGCAATTGCAATTTATTCTTGCATCTGAGCAGCAACGTCGAAACCAAGGATAACGGAAGATCAGTTCAGTTTAGTTTATTGTTCCGTGTACCGAGGTACAGTGAAAAGCTTTTGTTGCGTGCGATCCAGTCAGCAGAAAGACAATACATGATTACATTCGAGCCATTTACAGTGTATAGCTGCTGTACATCAGGAGTCGGCAACTTACGGCCCCCGGGCTGAATGCGGCCCGTGACCTAATATTACCTGGCCCGCAGGCGTATTTTTTCCCCCGTAATTAACCGGCCCGCACACTTCTGTCATCTCCGCTACCTCCCGGGCCCGAGGCCGCGGCGCCCAGGCACGGTGACGCAAGGAGGTTTGTGCTGTCGGCATCAATGGCGGAGCAGCCGACCAACGGCGAGCGCGGCCGAGTGCCGAGCTCTGGCTGTACCGCATCCTGCGCAAAGCCGCCGGCACGGCCGCGCACCTTCTGTGTCTGGGCTTCACTGTCGTGATCAGGGTTGTCAATAGACCGGGGATGAGTGAGTGTGAGTATTTGAGCCACCGCCTTCAGGACAGAGCCAAGGCAATGGTCCGTAGGTGCGCCATGTTCGTGAGCGACCATAACTAGGGGACAGTCAAAGACCACAGAGCTCTATGATCTTTGGGGCCAGTGGTGGTGTCCTCGAAGGGGCGGGATCTATGTGTACACATGATTTGATGCCTGCCATCCGGGGCGGGATCCATGTGTACACGTGATAGATGTGGCCCGCCATCCGCTCACAGACATGCGTCCCGGCCCCTATGCAGAACAAGGTTGCTGACCCCTGCTGTACATGATGAGGGAATAACGTTTAGTGCAAGGTAAAGCCAGCAAAGTCCGATCAAGGGTGGTTTGAGGGTCACCAACGGTTCAGCACTGTTCTCTGGTTGTGGTGGGATGATTCAGTTGCCTGATAACAGCTGGGAAGAAACTGTCCCTGAATCTGGAGGTGTGCGTTTCACACTTCTGTACCTTTTGCCCGATGGGAGAGGGGAGAAGAGGGAGTGGCCAGGGTGCGACACATCCATTTTAGAGTTCCTTCTGTGCAGTTGAGTGGTCAGTGTGGTATCTCACTGCAATATGTGGTTAAGGCCCAAAGGGTCCACTTTAGCATCTGACACAACCCGCCTTCTTCCCATTCTATTTAACCCTGAGTCTTGTTCCACTGACGGTAGACACAAAGTGCTGGAGTAACTCAGCGGGTCAGGTAGCTTCACTGGAGAAAAGGAATAGGTGACGTTTTGGGTCTCGACCCTTCTTCAGACTGGAGAAGGGTCTGAAGAAGGGTCTCAACCTGAAATGTCACCTGTTCCTTTTCTCCAGAGATGCTGCCTGACCCGCTGAGTTACTCCAGCACTTTGTGTCTATCGTCAGTGTAAATCACCATCTGCAGACTTTACTTTCTGCAGTCTAGTTCCACAAGCTAGGCTGACCTTCCATGTGGTACTGAGATCATGCTGCTCTGTTGAGAGTCGTGCCTTCAGGAAAAGATGTTCAGTGGTCCACTTGATCGCTTGGTGGACATTAATGACCTTGTGTCCTAACTAAAGACAACAAGTGGAGTTCTCCCTAGGGCTATGGTCAGCGATTTTTCCTCCGTCAATATTAGCAAAATGGATTCTCTGCTCATTAATAATCAACATATAATGTGCTGTAAGTGGTCAAATGATCGGTCATTGACCTGAAATGTTCATTCTTCTTTCTTCTATGTGGACGCCGTCTGATCTGTCGAGTATTTTCAGCATTCTTTAGTTTTATTTCTGATTTCCATCCACATAAACACACATGTGAATATATATATATATATATATATGTATCAGGCACGTGCCGTGAGTAATTACTCAAGGTAGGCAGTCAGTCGACTTTAAAAAAAAAAAAATTAAACCGCGCATGCGCAGATTGTTAACTCCCTAAAAATAAAAATAAACAACAGTAACAATTCAATTTGCCCATGGCTTCCTAGTCTCCTTTATTCTTAATTACTGAATGGGTGGGGGTGAAGCGTGAGGGCAGGTGGAGAAATGGTGGGGAAAACGGGAGTACAGGGAAAAGTTGAATCAGTTGTCATCTTATTGTATGACAACACTTGTTCAAGGGACCAATTGGGGGGAGAGTTCCTTTCACAGCGTGTGGAGAGTCTGTGCCAGGGATAAAGTTGCGGGGAGGGCAGGAGTGTTGAGAAGGAGGGGGTCGGGGATAATGCCAGTAACTCACTCACTCACCGCTGCCGCAGCTCTCCGGGCACGAAGCCACCGCATTGTAGCCGGGGATAGAAGCAGCTCGGGGAGCTGCGAGCGGCCGCAAGGACCCGACAGCAGAACTGGCCGCTACTTCAGCGCCTTCTGCCGGCCCGCTCACCTCTGGCAGTGCTCTCCGTCTGAACACCTCTCACCTGCCGCTCGCTCATGTCAGCCGCTTCCTGCAAATCCTTAAATTCCCACAGCCGAGTAACCTCAATCGCGCTGTTGGAATTTAAGGATTTGCGGGGCATGAGTGAGGCCAGCGAGCGGCAGGAGAGAGGTTTTTAGACGGAGAGCTGCCAGAGGTGAGCGGGGGCCGGCAGATGGCGCTGAGGTGGCGGCTGGTTCCGCTGTCCGGCCTGGCGGCCGCTCACAGTCACCCAAGCTGCTTCTCCCCCCCGCCCCCGCCTCAATGCGGTGGCTCGGTGCAAAGAGCATCACAAGTGGCATTATCCCGATCCCCTCCTTCACAACATTCGTGCCCTCCCCGCAACTTTACCCCGGGCCAGACTCCCCAAACGCTGTGAAAGGAGCTCTCCCCCCACCCCCACACCCCGGGAAATAGGGTACTTAATAACATTACCAAGAAATGTACTTACCACATCATTGGTACACGAGCTCCATTCTTCTCTCTCTGTTTCCTATTTCCTAATAATGCCAATCCATATTTGAAAACCCCGCCAAGAAACTAGCGCTGCGCATGCGCAGTGGACTGCTGCGCCTGCGCAGTGCTGCAAAGGCAGAATTTCTGCTGCCTTCAGCCCCGCTTATCATTGACGGCTTGAAGCAGCGCTGACTGCATGTGGGCTGCACAGACCTTCAAGGGTTACAAGCGCTGCGGTTAAAAGGCACGGAGAATTATGCCTACCTAAGAGATCGATCTCTTAGATAGGCATAATTCTCCCATGCCTTTACTATTTATATTTAGTAATTACCATGTTATAATTTTAGTCAGGGTAGGCAGTGCCTACCTTGCCTACCCTGACGGCACGTGCCTGATATACACACAGTACATACAGCATCTATATGCATACGCACTACAAATAAAAACAAACTAACAGTAAATGTACCTATAAAGCTGCAGCAAGTTAGAATGTTATTGTTCAATTCCTAGTGTATTTGCCGATTCAACACCCATGACTCATGATTAGTACGGCTGTTAGGGGTTATAATGGGGTTGAGAGTGAAAGATAGATCAGCCATGATTGAATGGTGGGGTACACTCGATGGGCTGAATGGTCTAATTCTACTACAATGACTTATGAATTTATGGGTGCGGGGTATACCAATGTTTTACTCCATCAGCTCTGTCCCAGAGTCAGATAGTGAGCAAAGTGATTCTCAATGTTGTTTGAACTATGATCCACTGTGCTTTCTGTTTACAGGTGTGGCAAACTGCACAGCCGTACATGCAACAGTACAAACTAGCTCACGCCCCAGAATAATCATTGGCCTTGTTAATCCTCATTCAACAAGAAATGGGTGCGTGGGAGATAAATGTGATCAAAACCTTTTAAAAATGATGGTGGAATGCAGACCTTCCACCCCAGAGCAAGAAAGAAGAAATAATTTAATTTAGTTTAGAGATACAGCGTGAAAGCAGGCCATTCGGCCCACCGAGTCTGTGCCGGCCAGTGATCCCCGCACATTAACTCTATCCTACACACACTAGGGACAATGTACAATTTCCAGAAGCCAATTAACCTACCAACCTGCACTTCTTTGGAGTGTGGGAGGAAACCGGAGCACCCGGAGAAAACCCACACAGTCATGGGGAGAATGTACAAACTCTGTACAGACAGCACCCGTAGTCAGGATTGAACCTGGGTCTCTGATGTTGTATGGCAGCAGCTTACCACTGCGCCACTGTACTGCCCTAAAATAAGCAAAGGCTATTAACCTGCTTATCACGTCTTCGCATAGAATTTACTAACTTGGTCACACATCTGTCTCTGGAATGACTCATAAGTTCACAAGTGATAAGAGCACAATTTGGCCATTTGGCCCATCAAGACTACTCCGCCATTCAATCATGGCTGCTCTATCTCTCCCTCCGAACCCAATTCTCCTGTCTTCTCCCCACAACCCCTGACACCTGTACTAATCAAGTATTCGGACGCCTGACTTCCAAACCCAGATCCACTTAGAATCTACTGGGATTTGGGCATCACATGTTCTTGATTCTGACCAACATGTATCTCATTTCTCAATCCACAGTGGTGGATGTGGGACATTTTCCCCTGTAAGGGTCCCAGTTCGACAATGCTCTCTGGTACCCTCCCTCATCCATCCAGTTTCTTCTGTTCAGTTTATTTTGTTTTTTTTGACAACTTTGTATTTTCATGTTGAACATTTAGTTTTGGAGATACAGTGCGAAAGTGGGCCCTTCAGCCCACCGAGTCAGTGCCAACCAGCGAGCACCTCGTACTCTAGCACTATCCTACACACACTAGGGACAACTGGCCTACAAACCTGTACGTCTTTGGAATGTGGGAGCAAACTGATGCACCCAGAGAAAACCCACGCAGGTCACAGAGAGGACAAACTCTGTACAGACAACACCTGTAGTCAGGATCGAACCTGGGTCTCTGGCGCTGTAAGGCAGCAGCTCTACCGCTGCGCCACCGTGCCGCCCAACCTTATCCAAGACTTTGTGGAGATCCAGGTGCGCAACAACACGGTACAGCCAGCACTTCGTTTGGAGCCTCACTACCTTGGAACGCCTGGGTGGCAGGAATCTTTAGACCTGGTGAAGATGCTCCCCTCATTTGAGTCCAGATTCGCAGATTCAGCCATTGTCCTTTTATTCCCTAAAGGGCGTTGTGAGCAAAGGCCTGTTTATTTGTGCACTAGTGTTCTATTTGAGCTAATCCTAAATAAAACATGAATTTTTACACATTTCAGTCAATGTTACAGGTGGAAATGTATTGTGGAATCAATGTTGCAAACCACGGATCATTTGTAATGTGATTGGAACATATTGAATCCTAAATCCAAAATCCCAGCATTTTCTATAAATTTATTGATTTGAATTATTGGGCGAGCAGTAATGAAGATTTGAGAAGCAGCCACAATCAAACCGTCCCGCAAGGTCCAGGGGTGGGCTTTTGCTTGTGTGGGCAAAGGAAGCTCTTGGGTGATAGAAAGTAGATCCTTTACAGGGATGTTGCGAGGAATCGAGGGTCTGAGCTACAGGCGGAGGTTGAGCAGGCTGGGACTCTATTCCCTGGAGTGCAGGAGGATGTGGGGTGATCTTATAGAAGTATATAAAATCATGAGAGGAATATATCGGGTGTCCCTTGCCCAGAGTAGGGGAATCAAGAACCAGTGGACATAGGTTTAATCTGCAGGGGGGAAGATTTATTCGAAACCTAAGGGGTAACTTTTCACACAAAGGGTGGTGGGTGTATGGAATGAACTGCCAGAGGAGGTAGTTGAGGCAGGTACTATTGAAATATTTAGGACAGGTTTAGAAAGATATGGGCCAGGTAGATGGGACCAGTATAGATGGGACATGTTGGGCGTTGGGCCGAAGGGTCTGTTTCTGTGCTGTAAGACTCTATGATTCTATAATATAAAAATAGGGATGTAATGCTGAAGCTTCATAAGGCACTGGTCAGAACGCACTTGGAGTATTGTGAACAGTTTTGGGCCCCATCTGAGGAAGGATGTGCTGGCATTGGTGAGGGTCTAGAGGAGGTTTACGAGAATGATCCCAAGAATGAGTGGGTTAACATGATGAGCATTTGATGGCACTGGGCCTGTACTAGCTGGAGTTTAGAAGGATGAAGGGAGGACCACATTGAAACTTACCGAACAGTGAAAGGCCTGGATAGAGTGGATGTGGAGAGGATGTTTCCACTCGTGGGAGAGTCTACGACCAGAGGCCACAGCCTCAGAATAAAAGGACATATCTTTAGAAAGGAGAAGAGGAGGAATTTTTCTGGTCAGAGGGTGGTGAATCCGTGGAATTCATTGCCACAGAAGGCTGTGGAGGCCAGGTCAATGGATATCTTTATCGAGATTGACAGATTCTTGATGTATGGGTGCCGGGGGTTATAGGGAGAAGGCAGGAGAATGGGGTTGAGAGGGAAAGATAGATCAGCCATGATTGAATGACGGAGTAGTCATGATGGGCCGAATGGCCTAATTCAGCTCGTATCACTTATGAACTATGTGGAGGGAAAAGGGGTGAACGGTGGGCAGTTGATATTGAGGTGTGTAAGATGGAGTGGATGAAAGGGTGAAGTAGATGTTTGGGTGGTGGGAGGTATAGAGGTGGGAGAGGTGAAGAGGTTGGGGAGTTAGTTGAAGGCATGGGGAGTGTTGGGTTACAGGGTGGGGGAGTTGAGGCGGGGGGAGGGAGAGTGGTACATTGTACCATCAGATTCTTTCTTTTTTACCACTTCTTTAAATCCACGCAGGGGAGGTCCATGCGGATGCAGTTGTGTGGTGGAGATCGTGTAGAGGTGGTTATGTCATAAGGTCATAAAGAATAGTAGAATTAGGCTATTCGGCCCATCAAGTCTACTCCGCCCATGTGTTATGTGGTGAATGATGAATGGAGAAAGACAAGTCAAGTCACATTTATTTATATAGCACATTTAAAAAACAACTCTCGTTGGCCAAAGTGCTTTACATTTGTTATAAGAATAGTATAAACAAACTACATACATATATACATTTAGCCCTCGCTCAGAGGACGTCAAGAAAGGCTTGGGAGTATAGATAAGTTTTTAGTCTAGACTTAAAAGAGTCGATGGAGGGGGCAGTTCTGATGGGAAGGGGGATGCTGTTCCACAGTCTAGGGGCTGCAACCGCAAAGGCGCGGTCGCCCCTGAGCTTATGCCTAGACCGCTGGATATTCAGCAACCCCTTCGGCTGATCTGAGGGACCTGGAGATGGTGTGGTGGGTGAGAAGACTTTTAATGTGGGTGGGGGCAAGCCCAGTGTGGATATGGTTGGGTGGTGGAGAATGTGGGGAGGTGACCACACAACTTCCCCACCCTCCCCTTTCTGCAAGGACCACTTCTTAGATCGCACATCCTTCACCTTCTCCCCGCCACCAGTCCCCATGCACTTTCCCCTGCAAACACGGTGGCGCTGTGGTAGAGTGCCAGAGACCCGGTTTGATCCTGACCACGGGTGCTGTCTGTACGGAGTTTGTACATTTTCCCTGTGACCAGAAGGGTTTTCTCCGGTTTCTTCCGACACTCGAGAGATGTAGGAGTTTGTAGGTTAATTGGCTTTGGTAAAAATTGTAAATTGTCCCTAGTGTTAGCGCCAGTGTTTGGGGATTGCTGGTTGGCATGGGCCCAAGGGCCTGTTTCCGCGCTGTATTTCTATAATAAACTAAACCGTAGGAGGTACAACACCTGCCCCAACACTTCATATCTCACTGTCCAGGGGCCTAAACATCCCTTCCAGGTTCACCAGCACCTCCTCCAACCTTGTCTACTGTATCCAGTGGTCCCGATACATCCTCCTCCAACCTTGTCTACTGTATCCAGTGGTCCCGATACATCCTCCTCCAACCTTGTCTACTGTATCCAGTGGTCCCAATACATCCTCCTCTCCATCGACATAGGTTGAAGGTGAAGAGGAAACGATTTAATAGGAATCTGACGGTAACTCTTTTACACAAAGAGTGGTGGGCGTATGGGACATGCTGCCGGAGGAGGTAGTTGAGGCAGGGACTATCCCAACGTTTAAGAAACAGCCAGGCACATGGCTAGGACCGGTTTGGAGAGATATGGGCCAAACGTGGGCAGATGGGACTACTGTAGCTGGGACATGTTGGCTGGTGTGGGCAAGTTGGGCAGAAGGGCCTGTTTGCATTCTGTATGACTCTATAACATTGGACTTGCCTGCTAGCTTTTTTGAGATTTGGTCACTATAACTCTGAACGTCATTCACTTGCATTCTCTCGCCATTTCGATTATAATCTGCCTTTAGATTCCTCCAACCTAAATGCGTGAGCTGACACTTCCCCACATTAAACTATTCTGTCCTCTGCTGGAACCTGTGTACTGAGGACAGAATAAACTCCATTTTCCAGATTTGCACCCAGGGGTCATGAGAATTGGACAAAGGACGAGAGATTGGCTGGGTTGTCCCACTGCGAGCTACCATGGGCGTGATCGGCCGAAAGGCCCCCTTTTTGCGCCAAACCGTTCAATTTCATTCAAGCGTCCCTGCTGCACGGCTCCGTTCACTGGAAGCCGGCGCCGGTGTGGGCAGTGGGTTTCTGCCAGAGCGCCGCTCGTTTGCTTGCACCTTAAACGGTCTATCTATTTCAGGTAGATAATTGAACGGGGTAGCGCGGCGAGAGCGGACAGTGGAGACCAGGGGTGGGTATAATGCAGTCAGTTGGCGGCTGCTGTGGGTTGGGGGGGGAGGGGTGAGCCGAGGAACGGCTGGGCGTGTGGGGGGAGAATGTGGGAGGGGAGGGTCCGTGCGGAGAGGGAGAGGGAGAGGAGGGTGAGTCTGTGGGGGAGGACGGAGCGGGAGATGGGATTGGGGACGGAGTGGAGCGGCGTAGGGGAGGTTGGGGCTGATTCTGCGTTTGGAGGTTGTTGTGGGGTGGGCGATGTTTCAGGGTCGAGAGCGGCTGAGGGCGGACAATATTTGGGGGGGGGGTCTTGAGTTGGGGGTGGGCAGTGGTTGCGGGTGAGCAGAGGTGGGTGGGTGGGTCTGGGAGGGGACATTGTTGGGAGGTGGGCAGTATTTGATGGGACGGGTCTATGGTTGGACATTGTTGGGGATTGGAACAGGATTTGGGAGGTGGGTCTGGCTGGGAACAGTGGTCTGAGGATGGGCAGTGTTTGCGAGTGGGCAGTGATGGGGTGGGTGGGGGGGTCTGGGAGGGGACATTGTTGGGAGGTGGGCAGTATTGGAGGGGACGGGTCTATGGTTGGACATTGTTGGGGATTGGAACAGGATTTGGGAGGTGGGTCTGGCTGGAACAGTGGTCTGAGGATGGGCAGTGTTTGCGAGTGGGCAGTGATGGGGGGGGGGTCTGGGGGGTAGTCAGTACTTAGGGTCGGCTTTATGAGTGAGCGGAGGTGGGTGTCTCGGTCTGAGGTTGGACATTATTCAGGGCAGGCGGTATTTGGGGACATGGACAGCATCTGCGGGTGGATCTGGGGTTGGACATGGTTGGGGGTCGGGACGTATTTGGGGAGTAGGCAGTATTGGCGGGTGGGGCTGGGAGGGTGGGGAGTGATTGAGGTGGGTGCGAAGAGTTTGGGGGGGGGCAGGACAGTGGGTGGACGTCGCTGGGGGTTGGACAGTGGTTGTGTGGGGGGAGGTGGGGTGTGGACATTGTACGCAGTGGGCAGCGGCTGGGGGTGGGTCTGTGGACGGGGTGGGGTGGGGGGGGGGGGCGGCCGCTGTAGACTCGGGGCCAGAGGTAGCAGCGGCCGAGGGAGGGAGGGCAGCGGTGGCACCATGTCCCGCTACACGGTGCATGTCCGCGACGAGTGGCTGCTGGTGCCGAGCAGGGACGGAGCGGCCAGCGTGGACTGGCTGGGCCGGGAGGCGCTGCGCCGCTACGCCAAGAACAAGCCGGGCTGCGACCGCCTGGTCGAGGAAGAAGCCGCCTTCACGGTGCGTCGGTGCCAGGGGCTGGCGCTGCTCGACCCTCACGACGCCCTGGCAGAGGTGCTGGAGAACAACGACTTCGTGGAAGTGGGTAAGGAGGGAGCGAGCTAGCTCACCCCATCCTCGCCCGCAGCCCCCACCGCCGCACCCGGGACGTCCACCCGCTGGCCTTTATAAATCAGAGCATTGAGTATAGAAGTTGGGATGTAATGTTATAATCGTACAAGGATTTGGTGGGGCCAATTCTGGCGTATGGAGTACAATTTTGGTCGCCAAATTATAGGAAAGATGTCAACAAAATAGAGAGAGTACAGAGGAGATTTACTAGAATGTTGCCTGGGTTTCATCAACTAAGTTACAGAGAAAGGTTGAACAAGACAGGTCTTTATTCTTTGGGGTGCAAAAGGTTAAGGGGGGACTTGATAGAGGTCTTTAAAATTATGAGAGGGATGGACAGAGTTGACGTGGATAAGCTTTTTCCATTGAGAGTAGGGAAGATTCAAACAAGAGGACATGATTTGAGAATTAAGGGACAAAAGTTTAGGGGTAACATGAGGGGAACTTCTTTACTCAGAGAGTGGTAGCTGTGTGGAATGAGCTTCAGTGGAAGTGGTGGAGGCTGGTTCGATTTATCATTTAAAAATAAATTGGATAGGTATATGGACAGGAAAGGAATGGAGGGTTATGGTCTGAGTGCCGGTAGATGGGACTAGGTGAGAATAAGTGTTCGGCACGGACTAGAAGGGCCGAGATGGCCTGTTTCCGTTCTGTAATTGTTATATGGTTATAGCCTGCACCTTGTCTCCCCCCAGTGCTGGAGGACGATGCCGTGTCCCCGGACTTCAGCCAGTGGATGCCCGAGAACCGGTATCCTTGGGCAGCAGAGGGCCGGGGCCCACACTCCGGCCATGGATGGGCACTAGCCCGGGCTCCGGGGACTGGGCTCCGTGACACGGGGAGGGTCGGTGGGAGGACACGGTGTGAGATGTGGACTCCTCACCGGTCCAGTGCGGGGTGGCAGGGCAGGGACTGTCTGACTGGCTTTACTGGGCAAAAGTCTATCGCCGAAGATAGACCCCGAAATGCTGGAGTAACCCAGCGGGTCAGGCAGCATCTCTGGAGAGAAGGCATGGGTGACGTTTCAGGGTCGAGACACTTCTTCAGACTGAGAGTCAGGGGAGAGGGAGACACAGAAATAAGGAAGGGTAAGGTGTGAAAACAAGACGTCAAAGGGGACAAAGCTCAAGGGAAATGTAGAATGGTTGATAGTTAACTAGGGAATGTCACAATGAGGAGACATACGAAGTGACATTCAATCAGGAGGACAGTCAAATTAGTCAGAGAACTGGGATGGGGAGAGTGGGAAAGCAAGGGTTACCTGAAGTTAGAGAAGTCAATATTCATACCACATGGGGTGTGAGCTGCCCAAGCGGAATATCACAAAGCGCCATTGTGTCGAGACCCATCATCTGCCAGAGTGAGGGGAGAGGGAGACTAGAGGTGTGATAAGGTACAGGGCAATCACTGTTCCTGTGTGTGCGGGTGAGAGGGTGTGGGGGCAGAAGCAGGGTGGGTACAAGTCTGTCTTTGGTGGGCGGTGGGGTTTGGGGTGGGGGGGAATGGAGGAGCTTGGTGGTTGTGGCTATGATTGGGGAAACACAGGCTGGGCTCATATGTTCTAGGAGCAGAATTAAGCCATTCGGCCCATCTACTACATTCATTCATGGCTGATCTACCTTTCCCTCTCAACCCCATTCTCCTGGGTTCTGAATGGAGATTGAGTGACCAACTTTGGAGCAAAGTCTCAGATCATTCATGCTTTACTTTTAGACTTTGGAGATATAGCAGGGAAACAGGCCCTTTGGCCCACGGAGTCCACGCCCAGCATTGATCACCCCGTACACTAGCAATCTCCTACACACTAGGGATAATTTACCAATTTTACGAAAACCAATTAATCTACAAACCTGTACGTCTTTGGAATGTGGGAGGGAACCGGAGCACCTGGAGAAAACCCACGCGGTCACAGGGAGAATATACAGCACCCATAGTTAGGATCGAACCAGGGACTCTGGCGCTGTAAGGCAGCAACTCTACTACTGTGCCGCACAAACACTATTGATAGATGCGTGAAGGCCACTGGTCAGTTCAACAGAATACATTGTTTCTACCCAGCAAAGCTGGAACTTCATAAGTCATAGGAGCAGATTTAGGCCATTTGGCCCATCAAGTCTACTCCACCATTCAATCATGGCTGTCTATCGTTCCCGCTCAACCCCATTCTCCTACCTTTTCCCCATAACCTTTGAGACCCTAAATCTGCCAATCTCAGCTTTATAAATGTAGTTGGTCCTCAGTGTGATTAGGTTAGATTTAAAATACAGCGCGGCAACAGGCTCATCAAGTCCATGCGTAACAGTGATCCCTGCACAGTAACACTATCTTAACACACACTATAGGGACGATACTAAGCCAATCAACCTACAAACCTGTACGCCTTTGGACGGTGGGTGTAAACAGGAGCACCCTGGGAAAACCCAGGCAGGTCACGGGGAGAACGTATAAACTCCACACAGACAGCACCCGTACCCGGGTCTCAAGGCAGCAATTTACCGCTGTGCCATCGTGCCGCCCTCACGCTTCGCCGCATCCCAGTGCTCACATTCACGTCGCCACAGGGTGCAGTGTGATTTATGGTCGGGGTACCACCCTCCCCAGGGCCCCCCAGTAGGGGCAGACGGGCCTCATCTGAAAGATGCTCACCCGGATATTGTACCGTTCTATACTTGAGTCAATATTTGCAGATCTTTGGACTGTAAACAAAAATCTTCAACAGAACGAAAAATACCTTAACCAGATGCACACCCAGGTCTTCCATCTACCGGGAGCCCGATGAGGTAAACGCTCCGTAGCTGTGATTTACTTTATCTCTACCTTCCTGCTTTAGTGCTCTTTTCAAAACACACTGGGATTAGTTTAGTTTATGGTCACGTGTACCGAGGTACAGTGAAACGCTTTGTGGCGTGCTAACCAGTCAGCGGAAAGACAATACATGATTACAATCGAGCCATTTACAGTGTACAGATACATGATCAAGGGAATAATGTGAAAAACATTTAGTGCAAGGTAAAGTCCGATCAAAGATAGTCCGAGGTCGATAGTAGTTCAGGTCTGCTCTCTGGTTATTGATGGGACGGTTCAGTTGCCTGATAACAGCTGGGAAGAAACTGTCCCTGAATGTTTAAGTGTGTGTTTTCACACTCCTCTGCGCAGTTCACAAGCAGTTTCCATCAGTGATGTAGCGGCTCTTTATGTTTGGGTGCGAGTGGTCTAGTGAAGTGGAGGTTCCTGGCTAATCAGAGTCCAACACGCAACCTCTGGCAGACACAAAATGCTGGGGTAACTCATTGGGACAGGCAGAGAAGGAATGGGTGATTCCACCTTTTCATTCTCTCCAGAGATGCTGTCTGTCCCGCTGTGTAACCCCAGTGTTTTGTGTCTATCTTTGGTGTAAACCAGTATCTGCAGTTCGCTCCGACACTACTCCTATCACCAAGAAAAGTTTTCACATGGGAATTCCAGGGAGAATAGTTGTGGGGGGAGGAGATGGATTTAAGGAATAAAAACTAATGGGAGGAATTTGTGGTTGGGGTTAAGGAGAGATGGCCAAGTTGTTCAAAGCATTGGATCTTGAGAAGGTTCCTTAAGGCAGTGAGATATCAGGAAAGGGAACTCTAAAAAGGTTTCAAAAAAAAGGTGAATCAAAAGGGTAGCCAGAGAAATTTAACTGGAGGGTCTCAGTATGGGAGGGGTTGTGAAGTTTGGAGGTGGTGTCTTCAGAGAATGGCTTGAGGTTCAATGCATTGTGGACCAGGAGCCAAGACTTGGTCAGGTAGGATGTGTGATCTCAGTGAGGCTTGGAGTGGGACCAGTAATGGGAAGCAGAAGACAGACGCAAATAACTCTGTGGAATAACTCAGTGGGTCAGGCAGCATCTCTGGAGAAAAAGGGATGGGTGACGTTTTGGGTTGGCACCCTTCTTCCGAAATAGAAACATAGAAAATAGGTGCAGGAGTAGGCCATTCAGCCCTTTGAGCCAACACTGCCATTCAATATGATCATGGCTGATCATCCAAAATCAGTACACCAATCCTGCTTGCTCCCCACATCCCTTGATTCTGTTAGCCCTAAGAGCTATATCTAACTCTTGAAAAAATCCAGTGAATTGGCCTCCACTGCCTTCTGAGGCAGAGAATTCCACAGATTCACAACTCTCGGGGTGAAAAAGCTTTCCCTCATCTCAGTCCCAAATGGCCGACCCCTTAGTATTAAACTGTTACCCCTGGTTCCAGAATCCCCCAACATCGGAACATTTTTGCTGCATCAATCCCAGAAGTACATTAACCTAGAAACCTGTGCGTCTTTGGAATGTGGGAGGAAACTGGAGTACTTGGAGAAAACCCACACGGTCACAGGGAGAACGTACAAACTCCATACAGAAAGCACCCATAATCAGGATTGAACCCGGGTCTCTGGCGCTGTAAGGGAGCAACTCTACTGCTGCGCCACCGTGCCCACAGCTTCATAGATGTGGGTCTGAGAGTGAGTTGGGAGGTTATGAAATGGATGAAGATAACTTTTGAGGTTTGAACTCGGTTTTAGTGGGAGCAGCTGGGCAGAAAAGGTTGGCTTTATTGGGCTAAAGTCCATTCCTTCCAAACACATCCGTCATGTACTGGGGACAGGTACTGTCTTGCTCTTCAAGGACAAATATTGTTGGAAATTGTAAGATCACAGAGACGAGCAAAACAGAAATGGGTGCTTTTGACCCAAGTGGCCCAAACCATCCATCCATCCAACAAACTACCTCCGTCCCTCCCCCACCCTAGTCATCGTGCTAGTTTCACTGTTGTCCTGTTGAGTTTCACTGTCTGTATCACTCGTTATCAGCTTGCCCACAGCCAACAATTGACCATTGTGCGCTCTACCTTTCTTGATCATCTTTGCGTTTTGCTTTTTGCATATCTCTCGTTCATTTGTTCTAGGAGCCTTCTATATCTCTTGTTTCCCCCTGTCCTGACTGAGTGTGAAGAAGGGTCTCCAACTTTCTCAAGGGTCTCCAAGAAGGGTCGCCATCACCTCTTCCTTTCCTCCAGAGATTCCGACTGACCCGCTGAGTTACTCCGGCTTTTTGTGCCTCTACAAGGTTGTGGCACGTTTGTGTACTGGATCAACAATTCAGACCCATCTTCAGACTGAGAGTAAGGGGAGAGGGAATCTAGAGGTATGAAAAGGTACAAAAAACAAATGAACGAAAGATATCAAAAGAACAAAAGAAAGCCAGCAACGATGATCAAGGAACGGTGGTCCACAACTTTGTGCCTTAACCTGCTGGACCAGCCTAACACATTGGACCTTTGCAAAAGCCATACCAAAGTCCATGCAAACCAATTTCACCACTCTGCCTTCATCAATTGTTTTGGTTGCCTCCTCAATAAACTCAAACCTCGGTTTGTAAGATATCATCTCCCCAGCATAATCCATGCTGAAAAATCAGTCCCTGTCTTTCCAGGTGAACACAAATTGTATCCTTCTCTTAGGACTTGCCCACTTTTGTAAGACTTACTGGCCTGTTGTTTCCATGCTCATAGGTTTCAATGCATCGTAGGTTTAAGGTGATGGGGGGGAAAGATTTAATAAGAACCTGAGGGGCTACTTTATTTACACAAAGGGTGGTGGGTGTACGCAACAAGCTACCAGAGGAGGTAGTTGAAGATAGACACAAAAAGCTGGAGTAACTCAGCGGGACCGCCAGCATATCTGGACAGACGGAATGGGTGACGTTTCTGGTCGAGACCCTTCTATAGATTGAAAGTCACGGGAAAGGAAAACGAGAGATATATACAAAAAGCTGCCGGAGGAAGTAGTTGAGGCAGGTACTATCACAACATTCAAAAAAACATGTGGGCACTACATGGATAGGATAGGTTAAGAGGAATATGGGCCAAATGCAGGCAGGTGGGACTAGTGTAGATTGGGCATGCGAGTTGGCATGGGCAAGATGGGCTGAAGGGCCTGTTTCCACGCTGTATGACTCTTTGACTGTCTTATCCCTGCTGCCCTTTTTGAACAAGGGGACCAAATTAGATATTCTCTAATCTTTGGTACCTCACCTGTGGCTAATGGAAGTGCAAAAATCTCCATCAGAGTTCCTGTGATTTCCTCCATTGCTTTCCTTGGCATCCTGGGATAGATCCCATTAGACTGGAGATTCATCCATCCTAATGTGAACCAATATTTCTAATAGTTACTCTTTCATGATGCAGACTTGCAGGAGAATATTATATGTCCCTCCCTTCAACCTGAAACAAAAACAGTAAAGGCTGGAGCTTTAGTTTTAGTTTTAGAGATACAGCGCAGTAACAGGCCCTTCGACCCACCGAGTCCATGCCAACCAGTGATCCTCGCATACTGCCGCTATCCTACACACTAGAGACAATTTACAATCTTTACCGAAGACTGGAGTTATTGCTTTAAATGTGTTAATAAACTCTTTCCACATTTTAATGAAAGGTTGAAAACACCTCCAGATTCAGGGACAGTTTCTTCCCAGCTGTTGTCAGGCAACTGAATCATCCTACTACAACCCGAGAGTAGTCCCAAACTAACATCTACCTCATTGGTGACCCTCGGATTATCCTTGATCGGACTGGCTTTGCCTTGCACTAAATGTTCCCTTATCATTTATCTGCACACTGTAAATGGCTCGATTGTAATAATTAGAGCCAGGATTTTGCCATAAATGCCATGTGCCTTTCCATGCCTTTTTTTAATGATTTCACCAGGATAATGCCTTTTTCACGATCGAGTGCCTAAGTCAGCCTTTTTTTGCTGTTTTGCTAAAAGGTCGTGCTATTGTACCGTGATTGCAATTATGTTTTCTATGTTAACACGATAATATTAATGTTATTATTAACGTGTTAACATAGTATAACTTACAAGAAAATGTCCACCACCGGGGCAAAACTGGGGGCACCACCGTCGGTCGTTCATTTGTTCGTGCCGCTGCCTGCTGGTTCCGTCTTCTCCAAGATCTATTTATGAAAGAACGGCAGATGCTGGAAAAATCAAAGGTAGACAAAAAATGCTGGAGAAATTCAGCGGGTGAGAAGAGAAGGAATAGGCGACGTTTCGGGTCGAGACCCTTTTTCAGACTGATGTGGGGGGGGTGGGAAAAACAAAGGAAGAGGCGGAGACAGTAGGACTAGACGGAGAGCTGGGAAGGGTGAGGGGGAGGAGGGAGAAGACAAGGGCTAACTAAAATTAGAGAAGTCAATGTTGATACCGCTGGGGTGTAGAATACACAAGCGAAATACCTAAGCCTATCTCCTCACTTCATTTACTGCTAGCTCTAGTCGCAAATCTGAGTTTTCCAGTGATCTGTGCAAGACATTCATTGATGCTGGAATTCCACTGTGGAAATTGGAAAACAAATCTCTCAGAGTTTTTTTTTAGAGAAATACACAGAGGAACATATACCAAGCAAGTCATCATTAGGGAAAAATTATGTTGACAGCAACTTTAACATTGTTGTGCAGAAAATTAGAGATGAAGTTGCATGCAACAAAATATGGATCTCAATAGACGAGACAACCGATGCTGTGGGGAGATATGTTGCCAATGTGGTCATCGGTACACTGGAGGCAGGTCAACCATCAAAGGAGTATTTGTTGACATCGGAAGTATTGGAGAAGTCAAACAGCTCAACTATTGCTGAGTTGTTTACCTCTTCACTTGCAGTACTTTGGCCAGAAGGTATAAAACACGAGAATGTTCTTCTGTTTGTGACTGATGCAGCTCCATACATGAAAAAAGCTGCTCGTGCTCTTAAAGTTTTATTCCTCAAAATGTTGCATTTGGCATGCTTTGCTCAAGGACTTTATAGAATTGTCAAGCACATACGTAGCTTGTTTCCAAATGTCGATCGCCTAATTCCAATGACAAGAAAATCTTCCTCAAAGCACTGTCACGTGTGCAGTTGTTCAAAGAAATGGCATCCGAGATTCCTCTACCTCCTCAGCCCGCTTTGACTAGGTGGGGTACATGGCTTTCTGCTGTACTCTACTATGCTGCAAATTTCGAAATGATAAAAGAAATCATGAACTGTTTTGAAGAAGAAGAATCTGCTGCAGTCAGGATCGTCAGTGAAATCATGCAGAAAATGTCCCTCCACCGCGATCTTGTGTTTATTGTTTCCAATTTTGCAAACATCCCACAAGCTATCACTTCCCTTGAGAAATGTGGCGAAACATTAGTAAATAACTTGCAGGATTTCAACAAAGTAACTGACGATATCCGTAAAATTCCTGGCGATGTAGGTGAAGATATACAAGGAAAATGTGAGAGAGTGATTTTAACTAACAAAGATCTTGAAGAAATACAAAACATAACTAAAATTCTCAAAGGTAGTTGTAATGCACAAGATATCAACATGAATATAGAGTCTGTACCTTGTTTCGGGTATGCACCAGTGACCTCAGCTGAGGTAGAAAGAAGTTTTTCACAACTTAAGCATATTCTGTCTGACAGACGGCATAGTTTAACACCAGATAATTTGAAAAAAATGCTGGTAATTATGTGCAACCAGGCAACTATGGTCATTTAATGTAGTGTACCTTTATATTATCATTTTTAACCATATTTTGGTGTTGGAAATACATGCCTTGTTATGCCTTTTTTTGTCAATAAATGCCTTTTTGTAATTTTATTATGCCTTTTTGCCTGCCTATTTCAGAGTTTTTTAGCGCCTAAACACCCTGGCTCTAGTAATAATCATCTTTCCACCGACTGGATAGCACGCAACAAAAGCTTTTCACTGTACCTCGGTAGGTGACCAGCCATGATCATATTGAATGGCGGTGCAGGCTCGAAGGGCCGAATGGCCTACTCCTGCACCTATTTTCTATGTTTCTATGTGACAATAAACTAAACTGAAACGGTAAAATCCCAGATGTTGAGCAGAGCAAAAATGTGCGTCAGTATTTACAAGTTGGAAAGTTCATTGAACGTCGTACGTCAACCCGATATGAAAGTTAGCCGCTGATGTACTTCGTGCTAACCAAACAATCTAAAGGAAAATGCAATCTTTCAGTGTATTTATTTAGATGGAAATCATTTAACCATAGAAGAACTAGTTCGTTTGGGAAAAGGACTTTACAAGATCAAGGTGAGTGAGTTCACAATATCACCGTGTTGCTTTTCTGTAACCACACAGTCACTGTTAACCTGTGATGTGCGTTTGTCGGCACTGGGCCTGTATTTGCTGGAGTTTAGAAGAATGAGGGGGTACCGCATTGAAACGAACAGAAAAGTGAAAGTCTTGGATAGAGTGGATGTGGAGAGGATGTTTCCACTAGTCGGAGAGTCTGGGACTAGAGGTCAAAGCCTCAAATTTAAATTCCTTTTAGGAAGGAGATGAGGAGAAGTGTCTTTAGTCAGAGGGTGGTGAATCTGTGGAATTCATTGCCACAGAAGGCTGTGGAGGCCAAGTCAGTGGATATATTTAAGGCAGAGATAGATAGATTCTTGATCAGTACGGGTGTCAGAGATTATGGGAAGAAAGCAAGAGAATCAGCCATGATTGAATAGCAGAGTAGACTTAATGGGCCGAATGGCCTAATTCTACTCCTATCACCTATGACCTATGATCTTATGAAGACTGACATTTGATGTGTCCTCTACTACAGCTCTCTGCAGAAGCTGAAGACAAAATCAAACAGTCAAGATTACTTCTGGAAAATATTGTGAAAGAAAATAAAGGTGGGTTGAATGGAAAAGAATGATGTGCAGAAACTGTATGTCAGTACTTCCTCATACTGTAGGATTATAAGCAGTATCCTACTTAGTTTAGTTTAATTCAGAGATGCAGTGTGGCAATAAGCCCATCTGCCCACCAGGTCTGCACAGACCAGATATCCCTGTACACTAACACAATCCCACAAACCTGTACGTCTTTAGGATCTGGTAGGAATCCGGAGCACCCGGGGAAAACGCCCGCGGTCACAAGGAGAACGTGCAAACTCCGTACAGACAACATCCATGGTCAGGATGGAACCCGGTCTCTGGCGCTGTAAGGCAGCAACTCTACCGCTGCACCACCATGCCGCCCGTAATGATGATGGTAGTAGACCCATCATTATAATATGAGAGCCCCTGGAAGTTCGGAATGTGTATCTCATACTTTTCATTCCTGACCAACTTCAGTAACCTGACATTCCCCCCCCCCCCCCCCCCCAAGTCCATGATAACAGGGCACAGCCAACAACATAATGAAGGGGAAATATCTTTGCACTTTTCTCTCTTTCAGTTGTGTACGGAATAACAACTGGCTTTGGGAAATTTGCCCGGACTGTTATCCCACATAATAAGCTCAAGTAAGTTTTTCCTGAAAAATCAGAGACTTTTCTCATTAATTCCCCATAGTTTGTTAAGATCTACTTCATGTTTGAACATTCTTTTGATTGATTGATTGATTGATTGATTAATTGAAACGTTATTATCGTATGTGACATATCACCGTGTATTCCTTTGTTTTAGATAACATACACAAGGTATGCAAAGAGTCGCCACCTAGAGGGCACCGACAGAGTTACAAAGTGTTGATTGTAGTCCCCAATGGTCCCTCTTTGTTTTCTGCGCCCCGCCCCCCCCCCACACCGCAGGCCATTCCCCACTGCAGCAAGTGTAACCTGTATCTGTCGACAGACTATTGGGGTTGGTGCAGTGTGAATTTTACCCCCAATCTCTGTTGCGATGAGGGTTTGGTAGCAAGTTGGCAGGACTCACCACTGACGTTGGAGACAGCTATCCACAAGATCAAACACCTTGGGTTCTCAGCCACATTACGCACTTCCATAACCTAACGTTCCAAGCCCGACATCGTGTGGAACGTTTCTCCCTCCACCACTCTGCCTAGTCCTTTGTTGGCAGGTCTCACCTCAGACCATAAACCCATTCTGGCAACTCCAGGATCCACAGTCCTTAGACTTTAGAGATACAAAACGGAAACAGGCCCCCCATACACTAGCACAATCCTACACACTAGGGACAATTTACAATCTTTAACAAAGTCAATTAACCTACAAACCTGTAAGTCTTTGGAGTGTGGGAGGAAACTGGAGCACCTCGATAAAACCCATGCAGGTCATAGGGAGAATGTACAAACTCCGTACAGACAGCACCGTGGTCAGGATCGAACCCGGGTCTCGGGCGCTGCAGTAACTCTACTGCTGCTCCACCGTGCCACCTATTTTTGCTTCAATTGAGGCTGATTGGCCTCGGGGGCATTTTCTGCTCAATCTGTTTATTCTCCCTGGTATCATAGAGTCATACAGCATAGAAACAGACCCTTCAGCCCAACTTGCTCAAGTCGATCAACATGCCCCACCCACACTAGTCCCATCTGTCTGCTGTTGTCCACATCCCTCTAAACCTACCCTGTCCATGTACCAGTATAAATGTTTCTTAAATGTTGTGATAGTCCCTGCCTCAACTACCTCCTCTGGCAGCTCGTTCCATACACCCACCACCCTTTGTTTGAAAAAGTTACCGCTCAGGTTCCCATTAAATCTTTCGCCCCTCAACTTAAACCCATGTCCTCTGGTTCTCGATTTCCTTACTCTGGTAAAAGACTCTGTGCATCTACCCAATCTATTCCTCTCATGATTTTCCACACCTCTTTAAGATCACCCCTCAGCCTCCTGTGCTCCAAGGAATAGAATCCCAGCCTACTCAACCTCTCCCTATAGATCAGTCCCTTGAATCCTGACAACATCCTGGTAAATCTTCTCCACACCTTTTTCCAGCTTGACAGCATCTTTCCTATAACATGGTGACCAAAACTGAACACAATACTCCAAATGTGGCCTGACCTGCCTCTTATATAACTGCAACATGACCTCCCAACTTCTATGTTGGAGAAGGTAACCATGTATAGTCTTTCCGCTGACTGGTTAGCATGCAACAAAAGCTTTACACTGCACTTCAGTACAAGTGACAATAACCTGAACTAAGCAAACACACTAACTAACTAACCAACTTCTCGTTAACCCTGAGCTACTGAGGGAAATGGGTAGTTGAGAACAAAATAATGTCTAGTGACTTGTTGAATGGTTGATCAGGTTCAAGGGGCTACAATCACCTTTCTATTTCAGCCGTGCCCTAATCCAGAGACTCTCAGTTCAATTGCATTATATCTCACACCCTGGTGTCACCATTTCCCATGGGTGGATACACGAAAAGACTACAAACCTTCCCACTTCTGAACATTTTATCAAATGTTCATAGTATCTTTTCCACTTTCACATTGTTTCCACTAGTGGGAGTGTCTAGGACCAGAGGTCATAGCCTCAGAATTAAAGGACATTCCTTTAGGAAGGGGATTAGGAATTTCTTTCGTCAGAGGGTGGTGACTCTGTGGAATACATTGCCACAGACGGCTGTGGAGGCCTTCTTCTTTCATGTCCGTCATCTATGTTTCAAATGTTCGGCCAAGCTCTTGCACAGTAGACAGCTTTTAGGGGCTGTCCCACTGCGGTGACCAAATTGGCGAGTTTAGAAGAATTTAGGAGAGTTAAAAAAAATGTCATGTTGAAGAACTCCTTCGACTATGTTGAAGACTAGCTTCGACTAGCTACGACTAACTTCGGGAAAATTGGACACCGAATACAATAGACAATAGACAATAGGTGCAGGAGTAGGTCACTCGGCCCTTCAGCCGTTCCTCCCTTCTCCCCATATCCCCTGACTCCGCTATTTTTAAGAGCCCTATCCAGCTCTCTCTTGAAAGCATCCAGAGAACCTGCTTCCACCGCCCTCTGAGGCAGAGAATTCCACAGACTCGCCACTCTGTGAGAAAAAGTGTTTCCTCGACTCCGTTCTAAATGGCTTACTCCTTATTCTTAAACTGTGGCCCCTGGTTCTGGACTCCCCAAACATTGGGAACATGTTTCAGGCCTCTAGCGTGTCCAAACCCTTAACAATCTTATATGTTTCAATGAGATTCCCTCTCATCCTTCTAAACTCCAGAGTTTGCAAGCCCAGCTGCTCCATTCTCTCAGCATATGACAGTCCCGCCATCCCGGGAATTAACCTTGTAAACCTACGCTGCACTCCTTCAATAGCAAGAATGTCCTTCCTCAAATTAGGGGACCAAAACTGCACACAATACTCCAGGTGTGGTCTCACTAGGGCTCTGTACAACTGCAGAAGGACCTCTTTGCTCCTATATTCAATTCCTCTTGTTATAAAGGCCAACATGCCATTCGCTTTCTGCTGTACCTGCATGCTTACTTTCATAGGCTGATGTACAAGGACCTCCAGGTCCCATTGTACTTGCCCTTTTCCCAACTTGACGCCATTTAGATAGTAATCTGCCTTCCTGTTTTTGCTACCAAAGTGGATAACCTCACATTTATCCGCATTAAACTTCATCTGCCGTGCATCTGCCCACTCCCCCAACCTGTCCAAGTCACCCTGCATTCTCATAGCATCCTCCTCACAGTTCACACTGCCACCCAGCTTTGTGTCATCTGCAAATTTGCTAATGTTACTTTGAATCCCTTCATCCAAATCATTGATGTATATTGTAAATAGCTGCGGTCCCAGCACCGAGCCTTGCGGTATCCCACTGGTCACTGCCTGCCATTCTGAAAGGGACCCGTTAATCCCTACTCTATGTTTCCTGTCTGCCAACCACTTCTCTATCCATGTCAGCACTCTACCCCCAATACCATGTGCCCTAATTTTGCCCACTAATCTCCTATGTGGGACCTTATCAAATGTTTTCTGAAAGTCCAGGTACACTACATCCACTGGCTCTCCCTTGTCCATTTTCCTAGTTACACCGTCAAAAAATTCCAGAAGATTAGTCAAGCATGATTTCCCCTTCGTAAATCCATGCTGACTCGGACCGATCCTGTTACTGCTATCCAAATGTTCGGCTATCTCATCTATAATAATTGACTCCAGCCACCTCCCCACCACCGATGTCAGGCTAACTGGTCTATAATTCCCTGTTTTCTCTCTCCCGCCTTTCTTAAAAAGTGGGATAACATTAGCTACCCTCCAATCCACAGGAACTGATCCTGAGTCTATAGAACATTGGAAAATTATCACCAATGCATCCACAATTTCTAGAGCCACTTCCTTAAGTACCCTGGGATGCAGACCATCAGGCCCTGGGGATTTATCAGCCTTCAGTCCCATCAGTCTATCCAACACCATTTCCTGACTAATGTGGATTTCCTTCAATTCCTCTGTCATCCCAGATCCTCTGGCCACTACTATATCAGGAAGATTGTTTGTGTCCTCCTTAGTGAAGACAGATCCAAAGTACCTGTTCAACTCATCTGCCATTTCCTTGTTCCCCATAATAAATTCACCTTTTTAGTTCTTCAAGGGTCCAATTTTGGTCTTCACATACCTAAAGAAGCTTTTACTATCCTCCTTTTATATTCTTGGCTAGCTTACCTTCGTACCTCATCTTTTCTTCCCGTATTGTCTTTTTGGTTATCTTCTGTTGTTCTTTAAACATTACCCAATCCTCTTGCTTCCCACCCATCTTTGCTACGTTGTACTTCTTTGCTTTAATTTTTATACTGTCCCTGATGTCCCTGGTTGTCCCTTTCTCCCCTTGGAATCTTTCTTCCTCCTAGGAATGAACTGATCCTGCACCTTCTGTATTATTCCTAGAAACACCTGCCATTTTTGTTCCACTGTCATCCCTGCTAGTGTATCTTTCAAGTCAACATTGGCCAGCTCCTCCCTCATGGCCCCATAGTCCCCTTTATTCAACCGTAACACTGATACCTCCGATCTACCCTTCTCCCTCTCCAATTGTAGATTAAACCTGACCAAGTTATGGTCACTGCCTCCTAATGGCTCATTAACCTCGAGGTCCTTTATCAAATCCGGTTAATTACATAACACTAAATCCAGAATTGCCTTCTTCCTGGTAGGCTCCAATACAAGCAGCTCTAAGAATCCATCACGGAGGCACTCTACAAAGTCCCTTTCTTGGGGTCCAGTACCAACCTGATTTTCCCAGTCTACCTGCATGTTGAAATCTCCCATAACAACCACAGCAGTACTTTTACTACATGCCAATTTTAACTCCTGATTCAACTTGCGCCCTATGTCCAGGCTACTGTTTGGGGGCCTGTAGATTAGTCCCATTAGGGTCTTTTTACCCTTACAATGCCTTTGTTCTATCCATACTGACTCCACATCTCCTGTTTCAATGTCACCCCTTGCAAGGGACTGAATTTCATTCCTCACCAACTGGGCAACCCCACCCCCTCTGCCCACCTGTCTGTCTTTTCGATAGGAGGTATACCCTTGAATATTCAGTTCCCAGCCCTGGCCCTCTTGCCGCCATGTCTCAGTAATTTCCACAACATCATACTTGTCAGTTTCTAACTGAGCCTCAAGCTCGTCCACTTTATTCCTTATACTTCGCGCATTCATATACAGCACTTTGACCTCCGTATTCACTTCCTCCCTCGCATCGCTCGCAATTGGCTCTGACCTTACTCTGTTGTCCCTTCTCGAGCTTTCCTTCCCATTAATTCGAGAATCTTTTGTAATTTTTCCTGTAGTCACTTCCCCTTCAACTCCATCTTTATACTCCCAATTTGTCAATCCCTCCCCCCCACTATTTAGTTTAAACCGACACATGTAGCTCTAGCAAACCTGCCTGCCAGAATGTCGGTCCCCCTCCAGTTACGGTGTAACCCGTCCCTTTTGTACAGGTCACCCCTACCCCAGAAGAGATCCTAGTGGTCTATAAATCTAAATCATTGCTCCCTGCACCAGCCCCTCAGCCACACATTCAGACCCCCTATCACCCTGTTCCTGTCCTCACTAGCACATGGTACTGGAAGCAATCCAGTGATAACCACCCTAGAAGTCTTGCCTTTCAGTCTTCTTCCCAACTCTCTGAAGTCATGTTGGAGAACCTCCTTCCTCTTCTTCCCGATATCGTTTGTGCCTACGTGCACAACTACTGCCGGCTGTTCACCTTCTCTCTCGAGGATGTTCTGAATTCGGCTCATGACATCCTGAACCCTGGCACCAGGGAGGCAACAGACCATCCGCATGTCCCGTCGGCCGCCACAGAATCTCCTGTCCGCTCCTCGGACAATGGAGTCACCCACATCTAGGGCTCTGCCCGATGTCGGTCTCGCCGGTCGAGTCCCATCTCTAGGATTAGAGCCACCGACTTGTCCGCCGCTCGGACTGGAAACATCGTCTCCCCGGACAGTTCCCAAGAGGGTGTACCTGCTTTCATTAGGCACAGCCACCTGGGTTTCCTGCACTCCATGATTACCACCCTTTCTCTCTGTCATAGATACATAGATACATAGAAAATAGGTGCAGGAGTAGGCCATTCGGCCCTTCGAGCCTGCACCGCCATTCAATATGATCATGGCTGATCATCCAACTCAGTATCCCGTACCTGCCTTCTCTCCATACCCCCTGATCCCTTTAGCCACAAGGGCCACATCTAACTCCCTCTTAAATATAGCCAATGAACTGGCCTCAACTACCCTCTGTGGCAGAGAGTTCCAGAGATTCACCACTCTCTGTGTGAAAAGGTTTTTCCTCATCTCGGTCTTAAAGGATTTCCCCCTTATCCTTAAGCTGTGACCCCTTGTCCTGGACTTCCCCAACATAGGGAACAATCTACCTGCATCTAGCCTGTCCAACCCCATAAGAATTTTGTACGTTTCTATATGATCCCCTCTCAATCTCCTAAATTCTAACGAGTATAAGCCAAGTCTATCCAGTCTTTCTTCATATGAAAGTCCTGACATCCCAGGAATCAGTCTGGTGAACCTTCTCTGCACTCCCTCTATGGCTATAATGTCCTTCCTCAGATTTGGAGACCAAAACTGTACGCAATACTCCAGGTGTGGTCTCACCAAGACCCTGTACAACTGCAGTAGAACCTCCCTGCTCCTATACTCAAATCCTTTTGCTATGAAAGCTAACATACCATTCGCTTTCTTCACTGCCTGCTGCACCTTCATGCCTACTTTCAATGACTGGTGTACCATGACACCCAGGTCTCGCTGCATCTCCCCTTTTCCTAATCGGCCACCATTTAGATAATAGTCTGCTTTCCTGTTTTTGCCACCAAAGTGGATAACCTCACATTTATCCACATTATACTGCATCTGCCAAACATTTGCCCACTCACCCAGCCTATCCAAGTCACCTTGCAGTCTCCTAGCATCCTCCTCACAGCTAACACTGCCCCCCAGCTTAGTGTCATCCGCAAACTTGGAGATGTTGCCTTCAATTCCCTCATCCAGTTCATTAATATAAATTGTAAATAGCTGGGGTCCCAGCACTGAGCCTTGCGGTACCCCACTAGTCACTGCCTGCCATTGTGAAAATGACCCGTTTACTCCTGCTCTTTGCTTCCTGTTTGCCAGCCAGTTCTCTATCCACATCAATACTGAACCTCCAATACCGTGTGCTTTAAGTTTGTATACTAATCTCTTATGTGGGACCTTGTCAAAAGCCTTCTGAAAGTCCAGATACAACACATCCACTGGTTCTCCCCTATCCACTCTACTAGTTACATCCTCGAAAAATTCTATAAGATTCGTCAGACATGATTTACCTTTCGTAAATCCATGCTGACTTTGTCCAATGATTTCACCACTTTTCAAATGTGCTGCTATCCCATCTTTAATAACTGACTCTAGCAGTTTCCCCACTACCGACGTTAGACTAACTGGTCTGTAATTCCCCGTTTTCTCTCTCCCTCCCTTTTAAAAACTGGGGTTACATTAGCTACCCTCCAGTCCTCAGGAACTACTCCAGAATCTAAAGAGTTTTGAAAAATTATCACTAATGCATCCACTATTTCTGGGGCTACTTCCTTAAGTACTCTGGGATGCAACTTATCTGGCCCAGGCGATTTATCGGCCTTTAATCCATTCAATTTACCTAACACCACTTCCTGGCTCACCAGGATTTCACTCAGTTCCTCCATCTCCTGCTATTTCCGGCAGATTATTTATGTCTTCCTTAGTGAAGACGGAACCAAAGTAGTTATTCAATTGGTCCGCCATATCCTTGTTACCCATGATTAATTCACCTGTTTCTGACTGCAAGGGACCTACATTTGTTTTAACTAATCTCTTTCTCTTCACATATCTATAAAAACTTTTGCAGTCAGTTTTTATGTTCCCTGCCAGTTTTCTTTCATAATCTATTTTCCCTTTCCTAATTAAGCCCTTTGTCCTCCTCTGCTGGTCTCTGAATTTCTCCCAGTCCTCTGGTATGCTGCTTTTTCTGGCTAATTTGTACGCATCATCTTTTGCTTTGATACTATCCCTGATTTCCCTTGTTATCCACGGATGCACTACCTTCCCTGATTTATTCTTTTGCCAAACTGGGATGAACAATTTTTGTAGTTCATCCATGCAATCTTTAAATGCCTTCCATTGCATATCCACCGTCAACCCTTTTAGAACTAATTGCCAGTCAATCTTGGCCAATTCACGTCTCATACCCTCAAAGTTACCTTTCTTTAAGTTCAGAACCGTTGTTTCTGAATTAACAATGTCACTCCATCCTAATGAAGAACTCAACCATATTATGGTCACTCTTGCCCAAGGGGGCACGCACAACAAGACTGCTAACTAACCCTTCCTCATTACTCAATCCCCAGTCTAGAATAGCCTGCTCTCTCGTTGGTTCCTCTACATGTTGGTTTAGATAACTATCCCGCATACATTCCAAGAAATCCTCTTCCTCAGCACCCCTGCCAATTTGATTCACCCAATCTATATGTAGATTGAAGTCACCCATTATAACTGTTTTGCCTTTGTTGCACGCATTTCTAATTTCCTGTTTGATGCCATCCCCAACTTCACTACTACTGCTAGGTGGCCTGTACACAACACCCACCAGCGTTTTCTGCCCCTTAGTGTTTCGCAGCTCTACCCATACCGATTCCACATCCTCCAAGCTAATGTCCTTCCTTTCCACTGCGTTAATCTCCTCTCTAACCAGCAACGCTACCCCACCTCCTTTTCCTTTCTCTCTATCCCTCCTGAATATTGAATATCCCTGGATGTTCAGCTCCCAGCCTTGGTCACCCTGGAGCTATGTCTCCGTGATCCCAACTATATCATAATCATTAATAGCTATCTGCACGTTCAACTCATCCACCTTATTACGAATGCTCCTTGCATTGAGACACAAAGCCTTCAGGCTTGTTTTTACAACGCTCTTACCCCTGAAACAATTATGTCACACACCTTTGTTCTTCCCATATCCTCGGCGTGATAACCTCACTGTAGGTCCTGTCTAGGAAACTCTCATTTTCCCGGATGGCCCTGAGGTCATCCAGCTGCTTCTCCAGTGCCCCAACACGGTCCTTTAGGAGCTGAAGCTGGACGCACTTGCCACAGTTGTCGCAGCCAGAGGCTTCATTCGTGTCCCTGGACTCCCACATTCTGCAAGCCTCACACTGTCTCATCTGCCCCGACATGTGTTCAACGCGTTCCGTCCTCTCGAGCTTTATGCATAGCCTCCTCTCCTCAGCCTCCTTGCAGAAGACTCTCGAGCCAAAGACTCACACTTTACTCACTCTCAAGCCAAAGACTCACACTTTACCCACAAGGCCGCTCCCTCACTGCCGCTCCCTCCTAAGAGCCATCTTGCTTATATTCACTGATAAATTGCCTAATTTACCAATTTACCAATTTACAAACCAAATTCCTGTTTTAAACTGTTTTCCCCCTCTGACTCACTTCTAACTCTCCTCCCACTTGGGCTAGAGCCAATCACTTTGTCCTGCTTCTCTTCGCTGCTGTTTCGTCAAAATAGTGGAGAGTGAAGACGATCTCTTTCGATCTCCCTTCGACCTCCCTTTGACCCTTCGACTATGATGAAGACTATCTACGACTACCTTCGACTACCCTCGATTACCTATGCCTAACATGCCAACCTACTACGACCTACTATGACTAAATCTACGAGTAAAGAAAGTGTCGATTTTTTCATTGGCGACCTTTTTTACTCGTGGGCATTTTTCAACGTTGAAAAAAACGCCGCAACCTAGCTGAGGCCTCGAGTACGCGGAGACCACTCTCGAGCATGAAGGAGAGTTACGAAGACCTCCTACGACCTTGTGTCGACCATGCTGCGAGTATGAGTTGAGGGCAAACTCGCCAGAACTCGCGGATTAGTTCGCCCAAGTGGGACAGCCCCTTTATGGTTTGCCACCTCTAGATCTTCCAGGCAGCATTGTTCACCAAGAAGTGGGCATCTTAGTAGGTGTGACATGGATTGTACAGATGTTCCACATTCGCATTCTGTGTCTGCCATATCTGCAAAAAGCCCCATTTGCTCATATTGGTCTTGCATTGGCCCATCCCTGTACGAAGCCTATTGAGGGACTTCCAGTCACACCTGTGACCAGGTGGTAGCGGTTCCTTGGTTGGGATTGGTATGGGGTGCTGGTTTTCACTGCGTTTCTTTTCCCACCAGGCTACTCTGTTTGCTTGAGGAGACTATGACAGTGGCTGGACTGTATGGAGGAAGCTCTTCCTCGACTTCAGCCGTTTTGGGGCTGGGTGATGGGAGTGACAGGAATGGCGGGTGTCCCCAACTTGCCCGCTACGTTCAGTTCTACCGGCAACCGAAATGGGTATTTTTAAGGCTGAGATTCATAGATTCTTGATTAGTACGGGCGTCAGGGGTTATGGGGAGAAGGCAGGTGAATGGGGTCGAGAGTGAGAGATAGATCAGCCATGATTGAATGGCGGAGTAGGCTTGATGGGCCGAATGGACTAATTCTGCTGCTTTCACTTATGAACATTGGTGAAAGTGTGCAAAAAACGTACTGGTACATTACATTGCAACGTTCTCCAGCATGTAATTCTTTTTCTCTTTTCCCCATTCAGGGAGCTCCAAGAAAATCTAGTCCGTTCCCATTCAGCTGGTATGTCTACTCCGTCAACGTTCTGCAGACTCTCCCACCGTTTAGTGTGCTGTCACATTGCCTCAGTCATTTGCTGCTCTCTGTTCCCCAGGTCTGGGCAAACCCCTCTCACCGCAGAGATGCCGGATGCTGCTGGCTCTCAGGATCAATGTCCTCGCCAAGGGTTACAGTGGAATCTCCTTGGAGACCCTCAACCAAATGATCCAGGCCTTCAATGGTAATGCATGTTTTTACTCTACTAGGCTAAAGTCAATTAACATAGAAACGTAGAAAATAGGTGCAGGAGTAGGCTATTTGGCCCTTTGAGCCAGCACCACTATTCAATATGATCATGGCTGATCATCCAAAATCAGTATCCCGTTCCTGCTTTTTCCCCATATCCCTTGATTCCGTTAGCCCGAAGAGCTATATCTAACTCTCTTTTGAAAACCTATACTGGTTATGTATTTATGTTTAAGAAGGAACTGCAGATGCTGGAAAATAGAAGGTAGACAAAAATGCTGGAGAAACTCAGCGGGTGAGGCAGCATCTATGGAGCGAAGGAAATAGGCAACGTTTTGGGTCGAAACCCTTCTTCAGACTCGAAATGGGCAACGTTTTGTGTCAAAACCCTTCTTCAGACCCTGAAGAAGGGGTTCGACCCGAAACGTTGCCTATTTCCTTCGCTCCAGAGATGCTGCCTCACCTGCTGAATTGCTCCAGCATTTTTGTCTACCTCTGGTTATGTATTTAACTTTCTTTACTTTGGGTTGATGCTATTTGAAGGATTACTAACCCTCATTACTATTGATTAATAGAGTCATCGAGTCATGCAGCGTAAAAACAGGGCCCAACTTGCCTACGCCAACATAGGTGGCCCATCTTCACTAGTCCCACCTACCTGCGTTTGGCCCATATCCTTCTGAATCTTTCCTATTCACGTACCTGTCCAAATGTTGTGATAATTCCTGCTTCAACCACCACCTCTGGTAGCTCGGCCCATACACCACCACCCTTTGTGTGAAAAACATCCCCCTCAGGCTCCTACTAAATCTTACCCACTCATCTTAAACCTATGCCTTCTGCTTCTTGATTCCCTTACTCCTGATAAAAGACTATGGATTTACTTGATCTATTCCCTTCTTGGTCTTATACACCTCTATAAGATCACCCCGCATCCTCCTGCACTCCAAGGAATAGAGTCCTTGCCTGCTCAACCTCTCCCTATAGCTCAGGCACTCGAGTTCTGGCAACATCCTCGCAAATCCTTTTTGCGCCCTTTCAAGCTTAACAACATCTTTCCTATACCAGGGTGACTAAAACTGAGCACAATACTCCAAATGTATTGGAGCCTCACCAATGTACAGTAACCCAACACAAACCCAGACTCAAGGGTTAGTTTCCAGCATACGGGATGAAGTTGTTCCTATGGGGGTATTTCAGCTCCGAGTAACTGGTGTTGATAGTGAACAATGTTAGCACAGCCTCACTGACACTGCATGCACCCTGTGTCTCAGCGATGGCTCAAGGCCCAGCAATGGACTGCATTCACGTGTGTAAATCTGAAAATAGTAACAGCCACTTGATTGAATTTACTTAAGTAAAGTTTATTATTGGATAGACACAAAGAGCTGGAGTAACTCAGCAGGACAGGCAGCATTTCTGGAGAGAAGGAATGGGTGACGTTTCGGGCCGAGACCCTTCCTCACCATTCCTTCTCTCCAGAGATGCTGCCTGTCCCACTGAATAAACCAGCATCTGCCGTTCCTCCTACACGTTTAGTATTGAATGTTTGCTTTAGTTTAGTTTAGAGATACAGTGCGGAAACAGGCCCTTCGGTCCACGCGGACCAGCGATCCCCGTATACTAGCACTATCCTACACACTAGGGACAATTTACAATTATGCCAAGGCAATTAGCCTACAAACCTGTACATCTTTGGAGCGTGGGAAGAAAATGGAGCTCCTGGAGAAAACCCACGAGGTCACGGGGAGAACGTACAAACTCCGTACAGACAGGACCTGTAGTCAGGATTGAACCTGGGTCTCTGGCGCTGTAAGGCAGCAGCTCTACCGCTGCGCCACCGTGCCGGTGATGTTGGTATTGCGTAATAGAGCCCTGTGCATAGCGTTGATGGTGGGGCTGCAGCACCTAGAATGTATTTTAGTTTAGTTTAGTTTATTGTCACGTGTACCGAGGTACGATGAAAAGCTATTTGTAGTGTGCTATCCAGTCAGCGGAAAGACAATATATGATTACAATCGAGCCATCCACAGTGTACAGATACATGATAAAGGGAAAAACGTTTGGTGCAAGCTGAAGCCAGTAAAGTCCAATTACTGATAGTCTAAGAGACTCCAATGAGGTTGATAGTAGCTCAGGACCATCTAGTTGTTGACAGGGTGGTTCAATTGTTCATAACAGTTGGGAAGAGACTGTCCCTGAATCTGCATGGGTGCATTTCACACTTCAGTACCTCTTGCCTGATGGGAGAGAGGAGAAGAGGGAGAAGAGGGCTAGACTCGTCCTTGATTATGCTGCTGGCCTTGCCGAGGCAGCGTGAGTTCTAAATGGAATCAATGGAGGTTGGTTTGTGTGATGGTCTGGGCTGCATCCACAATTCTCTGCAATTCCTTGCGGTCTTGGATGGAGCTGTTCCCAAACCATGCTGTGATGCATCCCGATAAAATGCTTTCCACGGTGCATCTGTAGAAGTTGGTGGGAGTTGTTGGGGACATGCCAAACCTCCTAAGCCTTCGAAGGAAGTAGAGGCGGTGTTGGTGTGCTTTCTTGGCCATTACTTTGAGATGGGCAGCCCTGGACAGGTTGCTATAGACAATAGGTGCAGGAGTAGGCCATTCGGCCCTTCGAGCCAGCACCGCCATTCAACGTGATCATGGCTGATCATCCACAATCAGTACCCCGTTGGTGGAAGTAGAAGCATTGGTGTGCTTTCTTGGCCATTGCTTCAATATGGGCAGTCCAGGAGCCAGAGTCCACGTTGCCTCGGGCAGGAGGCCAGCTGCCCAGCTGTGTATGAAGTACTTGCTCCCTCTACATTGGGCTAAGTGCCAATGTAGCCTAATGCACAGGGGCTCTCTCAATGCAGGCAGCCTGCTGCCTTCACACAACCGAGGGTTGATGCTGGGACATTAGAGCAAAACTCCCACTAGTTGGGTTAGCCAGAGGCAGTAGTTGAGGTAGGTACAACAACAACATTCATAAGGCACTTGAACAGCTACATGGATAGGAAAGCATAGGAAAGATTTGCAGGGATGTGGGCAAAACACAAGCAAATGCAACTAGCTTAGATGGGCGATCTGGGTCGGCATGGACGAGTTGGGCCGAAGGGCCTGTTTCTGTTCCCTGTGGCTCTATAATGGTTTTATCAGCCACTGAGGCCCCACCACAGTGTGCGGGGATGGTAGTAAAAAAAACAGTGTGCTGGGATCACTGGTCAGCGCGGACTAGATGGGCTGAAGGGCCTGTGTCTCTAAACTAAACTCAACTAATCACAGACTCTCTGGGCTACCTTTGTGATTGAATGAGAATGCTTTTAACATGTCAACCGTAACGTTAAGGAAATATCAATAAAGTAACAAATATTGTTGAAGGAATTAAAAGCAATAACAAATGTTAAATGCACATCACACTCAAAAACCATTGCAGACATTTAAATAATTGAAGAAAGCACCAGTCCCGTTTTACTCAGCAGCCCATTGTTCCGGTTCAGGGAAGATGGGGCACCTGGGGAAACCCATACAGCCACAGGGAGAACATGCAAACTCCACACCGGCAGGATTGAACCCTTATAGAGCAACAGGGATGTATGTGATGCTGAGGCTCTATAAGGTGCTGGTCAGGCCACATTTGGAGTACTGTGAGTAATTTTGTGCCCTGTATCTGAGGAAGGATGTGCTGGCTCTGGAGAGGGTCCAGAGGAGGTTTACAAGAATGATCCCAGCAATGAGTGGGTTAGCATATGATGAGCGTTTGACAGCACTGGGCCTCTACTCACTGGAGTTTAGAAGAATGAGGGGGGACCTCATTGAAAATTACAGAATAATCAACTTTAGGCTGTGCATGCCATACGCAAGAAGAAGAAGAAGAAGAAGAAGAAGAAGAAGAAGAAGACAGAATAATGTAAGGCAGAGATAGAGTGGATGTGGAAAGGATGTTTCCACGGGTGGGAGAGTCTAGGACTGAGGTCATGGCCTCAGAATTAAAAGGCACTCTTTTAGAAAGGAGGTGAGGGGGAATGTTTTTAGTCAGAGGGTAGTTAATTTGTGGAGCATTGCTACAGAGGGCAGTGGAGGCCAACTCTGTGTATATTTTTAAGGCAGAGATAGACAAATTCTTGATTAGAACGGGTGTCAAGGGTTATGGGGAGAAAGCAGGAAAATGGGATTAGGAGGCATAGATCAGCCATGATTGGATGGCGGAGTAGACTCGATGGGCCGAATGGTCTAATTCAACTTCTATAGCTTGTGAATTTGTGAACCCGGGACATCGGCAGTGAGTTTATTTGATTAAAAAAAAAACTGCTGTTTGACTATCTTTGATTGGACTTTGCTGGACTTCATCTTGCACTCAGCATTATTCGTGTCATTTCCCTGTATTATGTATCTGCACACTGTGGATGATTCGATAGTAATCATGTGTTGACTTTCTGCTGACTGGTCAGCAGGCAACAAACTGCTTTTCACTGTACCTCGGCACACGTGACAATAAACTAAACTCAAACTCAAAACGTAAGAAAAATACGCTATTGAAACAGACACAATCTTTAAAAGTAATTGGATAAATGTGTCCAGTCCAACCGTATACTGCTGGCAGGCACACAATGCAGGAGTTACTCAGCAGCACAGGCAGCATCTTTGAAAATAAGCAATGGGTGATGTTTCTTCAGTCTAATGGTACGTCCTTTTATTCTGAGGCTATGGCCTCTGGTTCCAGGCTTTCCCACTAGTGGAAATATCCTCTCCACATCCACTCTGAATAAATGTCTCAACCTGAAACGTCACCTTTTCCTTCTCTCCAGAGATGCTGCCTGGCCCGCTGAGTTACTCTAGCATCTTGTGTCTATCTTCGGTTTAAACCAGCATCTGCAGTTCCTTCCTGCACATTGCGTACACTGTTGGTAACGAGAGATATTGTGCTTTCTGCAGCTTCCTGCCTGTCCTTCGTGCCAGAGAAGGGAACTGTTGGGGCCAGTGGAGATCTCGCTCCTCTGGCTCACCTTGCCCTTGGACTGATGGGTGAAGGGAAAATGTGGTCGCCAAAAAGTGGCTGGGCTGACGCTAAGTATGTGAGTTCTTCAGTTTTGTTTTAATCTCAAGTTGCCAAGTAAGTTTGGGAAAGGCTGGATGCGTGGCCAGATCGGGTAGACATGCCAGACTATATTTTACAAGGGGTGCCTTCGAAGCAACCTTCATCGGCCAGCTTTCCTCTGCATCCTTTCCATCCCTTACAATATCTCCTCCTTCATTCTAGGAAACTCAGCTGCCGATTTCATGACATTGCCCGCTCTCCTGTCACCTGTTCTTCCAAGATGGTCACACACACCTTGTAATGGATACAAAAAGCTGGAGTAACTCAGCGGGTCAGGCAGCATGGGGAGAAGGCAGGAGAATGGAGTGAGGAGGGAGATATAGACCAGCCATGCTAGCATTTAGAGGGCTTGTATACAAAAACAGGGATGTAATGCTGAGGCTCTGTAAGGCGCTGGTCAGGCCACATTTGGAATATTGTGAGCAATTTTGGGCACCATATCTGAGGAAGGATGTGCTGGCGCTGTAGAGGGTTTAGAGGAGGTTTACAAGAATGATCCCAGTCAGGAATGAGTAGGTTAACCTATGATGAGCGTTTGCCGGCACTGGGCCTGTACTCGCTGGAGTTTAGAAGAATGAGTGGGGACCTCATTGAAACGTACAGAATAGTGAAAGGCTTGGATAGAGTGGATACGATGTTTCCACTAGTGGGAGAGTCTAGGACTGGAAGTCATAACCTCATAATTAATTGAATACATTTTATTAGCCAAGTGTGTATACTTGTTTAAGAAAGAACTGCAGATGCTGGCAAAAGTACACACAAAATGCTGGAGAAACTCAGCGGGTGAGGCAGCATCTATGGAGAGAAAGAATCATAGATTCTTATGGTCTCGACCCGAAACGTCGCTAATTCCTTCTCTCCATAGGTGCTGCCTCACCCGCTGAGTTTCTCCAGTATTGTGTGTCTATCTGCAGTCGCTTTGTACACTGAGCTAATGTTTCAGGTTGAGGACTCTTCACGTATTCTGACCCCTCAGGTCAGTCAGAGCAGATGGGGCATCTTTGACCTAATGCAGTAACTCTGCTTCCTTCTCCACCAATGTTGCCTGACCTACTGAGGAGTGTTTCCAGCATTTTCTGTTTTCATTTAAGAGCAAAGATCTTGCAGTTAGTTTCTCGTTGTCAGAAATGTTGATTGTGTCTAATGATAGGAGAGTTTTGTCATTGAAAAAAAATGATTTTTCTTCTAGGTCTTGCAGGCGCATGGGCTGAAACCCGTTTCATTGAAGCCGAAAGAGGTAAGAGTGGACTTTATGTTCCATGGGTTCTCTCACGCTCCAATCTGCACCATTATTACCAACATCCACTTTGTATATCTGTGTGTGTGTAGCATCAACCTGACTGATTAGCTGATGCTTGGGTGATAGAAGGTGTTGCAATTGTGTAGAACCTTTTGAGTTTTTAGTTTGGAGGCACGGGGCAGAAACAGGCCCTTCGGCCCACCGATTCTGTAAAGCAACCAGCGATCCCCACACACGAACTGTATCCTACACACACTAGGGACAATTTACGTTTATACCAAGCCAATTAACCTACAAACCTGTACGTCTATGGAGTGTGGGAGGAAACCGAAGATACGATCTTGGAGAAAACCACACGGGTCATGGGGAGAACACACAAATTCCGTACAGACAGCACCGTAGTCAGGGTCATAAAACTGGATGGGTGAGGTGAAAAACATGGCAACCTACATATACAACGCAAACAACTGTGTAGTAACAACTGTATGATTTGGCTTAGTTCTATATAAAGGGTAAACTTGACCAAGGCTGCAGGAAGGCTGTACTGAGTATAGAAGTTGGGACGTCATGTTGCAGTTGTATAAGACGTTGGTGAGGCCACATTTAGAGTGTTGTATTCAGTTCTGGGCACCATGTTTAGGGAAGATTTTGTTAAGTTGGAAAGGGTGCAGCGAAGATTTACGAGGATGTTTCCACGACTTGAGGGTCTGAGCTATAGGGAGAGGTTGAGCAGGCTGGGACTCTATCCCTTGGAGCGCAGGAGGATGAGGGGGTGATCTTATAGCAATGTACAAAAGTCATGAGAGGAATAGATCGGGTAGATGCATAGAGTCTCTTACACAGGGTAGGTGCATCGCGGACCAGAGGACATCGTTTTCAGGGGAAGGGGAAAAGATGTTATAGGAATCTGAGGGGTAACGTTTTCACACAAAGGGTGGTGGGTGCATGGAACAAGCAGCCAGAGGAGGTCGTTGAGGCTGGTACTATCACAATGTTTAAGGAACAGTTAGACAGGTACATGGATGGGACAGGTTTAGAGGGATATGGGCCATACACAGGCAGGTGGGACTAATGGGGATGTGACATGTTGGTTGGTGTGGGTAAGTTGGGCTGAAGGGCCTGTATGACTGTGGCTCAATGCGGGAAGATGTGACCACAGTTTAAGGTCACATCCAATAGATGGCATGTCAGAAAGTCTCCCTCACTGCTAGGCTGCCAGCATGGATTCCGTGCTTGAATTCCCTGTGATGTGTAGACGCGTGATCTTCTACGTTTGTGGTAAAAGTGTTACCATGCCCCATGCATAACTGGCATTGCTTCACTGAGTCAGAGTAATACAGTGTCATACATGGATTTATGAAAGGGAAATCATGCTTGACTAATCTTCTGGAATTTTTTGAGAAGTGACAAGTAAAATGGATGAAGGGGAGC